>JABFQC010005028.1:0-12050 GCA_022817085.1 Psilanteris sp. ZL-2020 | reverse complement strand
GTTGGAATGATATAGAATAGTTTTCAAGCTTCCACTTGAAACGATATGTATATATGTATATAAGTATTTCGCGTTATATACATATAAATAATTGTGTATGAGTGTGTGCGCGTATATATATACGTAATATATGATCATTAAAGCAATTAAAAAATACAAATTAAGTGGTAGGGCAACGAGAAAAACGTGTGCAAATTAACTTCCGAAAAAGTACGATGTAAATAAACGAAAGTTAGGTTCTAGCAATTGTAAATATATACATATTTATAAAAATATCTGATTATACGTGAGTATTATAAAGCAACTTCAGAACATCGATGGTAGCACTTTTTTTATCTCTCTTTTGTTCGGACCTCTCACTTTCTCTTTGTTTTCTTAATGTAAAACTAGAACAAGAATTAGAAGATCTGACAGTTTTTAAAACGAAAAAAAAGTAGGGAAAAGAATAAAAAATTGAGAAAAAAAGAAAGAAAAGCATAGGCTATATGTCAAACAAATGTCGTCGTTAAACTTTTTTATACGCAATTATCGCGGGTACAAATACAAACATAAGGACGATTATCGCTTATCGAACTTCCCCTCCATCGCGATACTTGACAGACGTTACTCAGACATGGATAAGGATACATACATGTATATGTATGCACGTGTACGTAGTATATGTAAACAATATATATATATAAATATATTTTGTATCTTTGACTTGTATATGGATCCACAGATGCATATGAACATATGAATATATATATATATAAATATGAATATAAATATATAAATATATATATACATATATAAATATAAAATTACATACGATATTGTATTATAGAACAGAGATATTGAAATACATGAACAATGCTTTTAAACATTATTGTCTAACATCATTTTGTACCACTAAATTCATTGTCTCTCTCTTTTCTTTTTATACTTACTTTTCCTCCTGTTTTGTCATCGCCAAATTTCTTGTTATCCGTTTTTTTACATATAATTCTGTGTATACCATTTTTACCAAAACCATTATTTTAAAAACAATATTATTTAGATCCATTTACTGTTTTCTTTTTTTTTATCTAGAAATTAACACTCGATAATTAACATTGTTTCTTGCCCATAACCCTTTCTTTGGAAGTTTCAGCCAGAATATAGTTTTGTTTTTAGCGAATTGGAGACACAAATTGCCGTGCTAAGTCCATCGTACGTAACTCAACATTTTCCAAGAGCCTTGTTATGTTAGATTACGTGTCGTAGGGTCGTTTCTTTCTAACTTTCTATCTCTTTTACTTCCTCTTTTTCTCTCCCCTCTTTTTTTCGTGTTTATAGAGCTACAGTTTTGTACAACGGAAAAAACTTTTTGTTTTTTGTTTTTATTTTGTCTTTCCTTGTTTGATTTATGCAAGGCTTTTTGTAATGACGAGGGCATGGCTTTTGTGAAAGGCGACATTGCTTGTTTGTCTCCAATTTTGTCTGTAGAAATTTGTACCTTTTTTGAAAACGTGTTATCTGTGCTTAGCACGGCAATTTTTGTTTTGTCGACGTCGTTAAAATAATAACAATTCTTAATAATTATAAAATATTATTTTCAATTATTTTTCTTTAATTATAAATTTGGTTACGACTTTTGTTTTGTCATTATTTTATTGTAGAAGGCTATGTTAGACAATTTTCCATTAAATATATATCATTTATAAAAGTTTATTAATGTTTCCAAATTCAAATGAATGAAAAATTAATCAAGTCAATGCGTTTTCTATGCCTTTTTGAATTTCCGAGGTTTCTTTTACTCAAAGCTGCGTAGATTTAAATTGGTATTGTTATTATTAATGTTCTCTATTATTTTTAATTTAAAAATGTTTTTCACGTAAATGACATTGATAAAGTACGAGAGTAAAATTTTGACAGAAAGTGATCATTGTTGTAGATTGACGGAAATGGCTGGGGATCGTTAGGAAAGGTGTCCGCGGGAAGGAAACCGGTATTCTTGCACCGCAACGTCCGTTCATACCGGCAATTTGCCGAAAAAATGAAGAGACTCCATCCACCACCAGAAACCGATGGCTGTGATCTTGTATCATCCGACAACACGCAGTGCAGATTTAACCCAAACAATTATCGCTTGTTTTTCATGTCTCAGGATAATATATTATACAAGCGGAAATCTCTTACAAGGGCAAAGGAGGTGTGTAATCGTAGTTCATTGTTAACATTATTAATAATTAAATACAATATAAATTAATTATATATTATAAATTACTACATTTGTAGCATTTTTATACATAGTTTAACAATTGTAATTTAAATATATAAATTCAAAATGAAAATTTTTCATATAATTTATCTTAATCCAATTATAATATTCATAAAATAATCATGAAAAGTATAGATAATAATGTAAACAAGTTCCATTTTAATAATACAAGTATATTTGTATTAAGTGCATTTACTTGAATTGTATTAAATGCAAAACTTGAATTTAATAACTAAATACATATTGTTATTGTATAATTACTGTATTAACAAAAATGACTAACAAAATAAAAACAAATATTCATAATTATTTTATTATAATATAAAAATCTTAAATAATTTACAATTTATATAATGAATAATTGTTTATACAAAGGTTAATAATGTTTAATTGTATATTAATTAATTTGTTACTATTGGATATATGATCAAAAAATGTTACATATATGTAGATTTATTTAAAATTAACATTATTTTAAAATTGCAGTCTCATCCAACAACTACGAAGCAACGTAATATGAAATTTCATCAATGGTTGTCAAAGTGGGCTTCAAAGAACGTTGCAGATGTACAGCACCGATTATGTCAAGACTGGTTAATGGGTCGCTATGAAAACTTGATACCACATCGAACGCGTGTCATCGCCGACAACGACATCTCTCGGTCACCATACCGCTCTTACAACCGATACCGAGTTGAGCGACTGCAAAACGACTCAACATGATTTGACTGATATCGGCTTTAGGAAATCGTGGTAGAACGATAACTAATAAAA
Organism: Psilanteris sp. ZL-2020; assembly: GCA_022817085.1. Lineage (NCBI taxonomy): Eukaryota > Metazoa > Arthropoda > Insecta > Hymenoptera > Scelionidae > Psilanteris > Psilanteris sp. ZL-2020. Next base: position 9,034 of record JABFQC010005028.1, on the reverse strand, counting down.
TATAAGAAGTTTGACAAACAAACAAACAAATAAACTATAAAGTTAATAATATTATTTGTGATAATGACATGCCGAGAGACATTTCTGGACCCATGGACCCATGCGGAATCAATGACGTCGATGAATGGACAAGCACCCTTCCTCGCTTCAGTACAAAACTATTGCCACGATGTGCAATACGATAAAATTTCAACGAAATGCGAATTATCGTTCGCTAATCTTGTTATTATTTTTTATACATAAATCGACGTTATTCCCCGCTTGTATTGTGTACATAAAAGTAACAGTAATATAGGAATTTAGCTCGTTTGCGGCCATGCTGGACTTATTTTTATGCAGCGGTCTTCTTCCGCAAACTTTCAGTGTTGGCCTCTTCGGGCATTTAGCAGGGTCCTTGAGTTATGTGTAAAAAGGAACAAATATTCGCTGCATTCTGTGTTTTTGTCTCTTTTTTTTCTCGAGATTCTTACTAGTTATGTATAGAAAGTGTATACTATATATATCATTGTATAAAATGCGCATCACTGATGACTTCGATATAAACAATATGTCTGATGTATTTAAATCGATGAATGGTTTAGAATAAAATGTATTGCACATTTTTTAAACGTCCTTATTTTTTATACAAAACTTTATACATATATATGTTATGTATATGGATATATACGTTGGTTATTGTAATTCATACATAATGATTAATTCTTTTTTATTTTCTATACTTTTGTTCTGGATTTTTGCTACGTTTTTTTAGTTTCTGGATTTTTAGTTACTTTCTTACATTCTTTTAACATGAAACTAGTAGACAAATGGTCGACAATTGCAGTAGTTTTATATATTTTATTGTTATTCATAAATGTATATTTTTGTAACATGTTCATTTGCGTGTGACCTGTAATTATGATGAATGTTGGTACAAGAAAACTAATTTTATATAACTTGTTTTATTTAATTCGCGTCAATTTTATTTAGAAAGCATTCTTGAAATCAAATCCAAAAAGTCTTTATAATGTTTCTTCAGATATTTATAGTTTTTAAGCTTTTATTTATATTATATCAATGTCTGATTAATAAATTGGATAAAATTATAAATAAAATACATAAAACTTAAAATTCCACAATTTGTGACTGACTCGTATTAAATTTTATACATTGACATTACATTATGTAATTTATCTATTGAAAAGTATTTACGCAATAAAAATTATACCAAAAAATAAAATACGTATATGTAAATATATATTTTTATTATATAATGTATAACTTAAATTATAAACATTCATCATAAAATCTATATCATAACTATATTCGAAGTGAATTTAATTTATGCAGACGCATAACACACGTTGTCAATTAAATGAACATTTTACAACCGATTACAAAGAATCGTGCTAAACTTGCAATATCATAATCCTGCAAAAATCAATTTCTCAGTTCTATGTAATATATTTATTTCAGACACCAAAACAGTGTAAATTTTTCTCACGACTATACATATATAAAGTACGTGTAATACACACTTAATGCAAAACTCACGAAACTTTATTGCAATTAAATGTAAATTTATTTATCATGGCCGTCCGCGTTCGCATGACTGTAATATTTTTATGATTATTGTTTAAGTCACTTTTATCTCATCGAAACAATTATTGTCACGCTGCATATGATTGAGCGATTTCGTACCGAAGACGACTTAATAAAACTGTCGAATTCATAAAAAATGATAAATTAACACTTTACGATCATTTTCCTTAAATTTCTATTCTATTGTTTTTCGAAACAAAGAAAAACAATGTCATCGATTTCGGGCACTTTGACATAGTATTATTTATAAGACAAGTGTATGTAATTAATACAAAAATTAATTCGACTTTATTGTAAATATTATATGTGATCAAATATTCGATTAATGCAAATGAGTGCGCAAAAGAAAAGGAACGAATGCGAGAGTGATTTTATTTTGTACAGTGAAAAAGAATAAAAAACAATCGATTTAAATAAACCAAGGAGTAGGCAATAATTTTATTTTCCATTCGGCTATGATTTGTGTCACATTCTAGTAATATTTTTACTTTGTAATATATTATACGAGAAGGAAATCCTTTTAAAATTTGTTATTTTATGCGTAAAACAACAGATTTTAAGTTTGAAATTACTGAAAATTTTATTTTTGAGAATGTAATTATTTTTATATTTTTTAATAAATGCATAATTTGGGGACATTTTGACTTGTCATTATTTATTCGTCATGGTAATATTATTCTATAAGTTATTAGTATTACATTTACATAAATTAAATAAATTTCTACAAATAATTATCAATTAAGTATATATTTCTTAAGTATATTATTTTAATTATGTCTATAGTTACTTATAAAGAAAAGTTATTAAGATATTATTGTTTGAATCAAAATCAATGAAAAAATATTTTTTTATTTTTATTTAGACATAATCATTAATAACAGATTTTAAGAAATCATTAAAAAATAAATAAATATGACTATTTTTAATTCCAATCTTAATACTACGGTAAAAATGAAATAATTAAAATATTAAATTACAAAATTCAATTATAATAAGATATAAATATTTATTGAAATGAAAACTATCATTGTAACATTTTAATTATAAGTTAGGGATATAAAATATACAATAAGTTTATTATTTTAAATACTTTATTTATTCTTAAGAAGACACTAGTGGACGGAATATGCTTCACAAAATTATCATTATTTACAATTAAATTGCAGAGTGCAGACAAAATTTTAATAACACACGTTATAATTGCATAAAAAATTAATATTGACATCTGAAATAAATAAAATAAATAAATAGTACTTTGTAGTTACGCTAAAATAAATTAAAGAGTATGTTTATTGAAATGTAATTTTAAAATATATCTTGTTTTGAAGTTTCTTTTAATTAATATACATTAAAGTTTTTTTGTTGAATTATTCTTAATAGAATTTTTAGTAATTGATACAATTATTATGATATATTTAAATATTATTGAGTCATATTACTTAATAATATAAATATAGATTATTTAACAAACATAATTAATGGATAATTAAAAATAATATTGTGTAAAAGAAGACCATAATGGAGTATTAACATTTCAAATAAAAATACTAATACATTTTTAATAGGTAACTGACATCTTTTCAAATATTTCAAAAATTACTAATATAAATCTATTATATTCAAGTGTTATTTAAAAAATTCGTATGGACGTATAATTAAATTTTAAGTTACATATATGTAACAACACTATGGCAAAGTGGACAAGCATTAATATTAATAACATCCCTCTCAGACGTTGCATAGTGTCTACAGACAGTGCAAATCCATGCTCCATTTAAGTCCATTATTGGTTTCCCAGTAATAACACATGGTGGGAATTTGGTTGCGCAGCTAGGGCATAAAACACACCAATCAGGAATAAGAGTTTCACAATTTACACATTCTTCTTTACTATTTTTGTTATCTGTTGGTGGATGTTTGGAAAAAATGTCAATAGCTAGCTCCTCATATTGTTCTTTTTTATTATCAGTCAAATTTTCCAAAGCTTCTAATTTGATAAATGCTTTTGAACAAATGGCAAATGATTTACTGATACAACTAGTTAAAGCCAAAAGACAGTTGATATCTTCACTTTCCAAAATATCTTCATACTCTCGAAGTCTCATTGCTGTTTTCATTGCAGATCCATGATCTCCATTATATATTTGTCTATGTGCTAAAAGTAAAAAATGATAAGCTTCAGCACCCTTCCAGGCATTTTCCATAATCATTCTGTCCTCGTCATTAGCAGCAGTCAACCCCATTAATGCGTTACTTCGAGAACCTTTTACTATCGGTACATTTCTTGCGTGCTCTTCAACCAATAAGGCTGCTAAAACGTAAATTTTTTTTATTCTCTGGGGATTGGATTTACTTTTGGTCTGCTCACCTGCTAACTGAACCAGCAATTTAGCAGCTTCTAGAGGGCAATTCGCCTTTCTATATAACTCTACCGCTTGTAATCTTTTATTGTTTTGCAAAAGATAGTTCGCATATTTATTTAGTAGCTCTCCAATTTGCACCATTTTGTATGTTTTAGCTAAATCTAAGGCTCGATCCCAGTGATTTAATCGTACGCAAGTTTCAACTGCCATTTTTACATCTCCATATTTAATATATGCCATTACAGCTTGATGACACATTCCAACGGAAGCCACAAGTTTTGCTACTCTTTTCAAACTTAATGATTTATCCGGCAATTGTTCTATCAATGCAGATAGAGCATGATAATCTTCAAGTTTATAGTAACATTCAATAAGTTTATCATTATAGCATCTGGCTTTTTCATAATATTCTCTAGCTCCCTCCCAATTTTGTCTTTCAGCAAAGAAATCACCTAATTTTTCATAAGTTTGTTCAGTTTGTTTATCAGAAATAGTACCAATACCCATTTTCATTAATTGCAGCACTCGAAAATAATCACCTAATTTCTCTCTTAATTGCACTGCTAAATCTCGTCTATCTAAATCTAAATATGCTTTTTCAGCTTCATCATATTCTCCAAGAAAAGCAGAAATTTCTGCTTTCTTTAGACGATCATTATGGATATTTTGTAATCTTTTAATAAATCGTATTCCAAGATAATCAGTACATCGAACCATTGCATTCTCTGCAGTTTCCAAATCAAGTTCCTTTAAAGCAGATTCTGCTAAAAGTCGCCATAATCTAGGATGAGGATTATCTTGAATAAAAGTATGTGCTTCCTTAAGACCAACTTTGCTCAGAAGTTCTTTGGTATCTCTAAGAGATTTTACTTCCAAGTCTATAACCAAATCTGATTTAGCTTCATTTGGTTTCTGAATTAATTGATCCAACATCACGCATCGTATTTCTAAATCTTTGAATGAACATATATATCCAGAACAGGTAATAGGCTCTTCAGGGTCTAATCCTCTGAATACATACATTCGAGTTTTTTCTAATACTGCAAGTAAACTGGGATTATCTTGTGCCCATGTCATTGCCCAAGCATCTTTTCTTTCAAACTTTTCAACATTTGGTGTATCAGAATTCTTGATACTTTCTATATCCAAATCTAACATAGTTAAATTACCAGTAGTATCAATGATCGAAACTCGTGTAGAATTACAATTAATGGCTATTTTACATGGATGACGGGCTGCAGATATGTTGTATCTATTGGTTAATGTAACCTGAGGTAAAGAATATCGCTGAATCATTCCAGATTCTCTTCCAACTAAAAGAATTTTATCACTGATTGCAATGCATGATATTGCATCCATTGTTATTTTTTTATTAACTGGTGTTTCGAAAACATTTCCATCTTTGTCAAGATCTCGAATAATTTGTGTTACTCCAGTAGGAGTATCATCTACATGATACACTCTACTTCTTCTTTGATTTCTGGATGCATTTAAAGATGAACTTCGCGGGGTTCGGAAATTCCAAATAAGAAATTGATTTTTTGAAGCTGCGACAACAGTATTTGATGACATAGCTACCCAAAGTGGCTCGAGTTCAATATACTTTGTGTCTATGGGAGTCGCTATAGCATTACAGACTATCAAAATATATTTTTCAGTTTCGATTTTACTATCATTATTTGCTGCCAATACACAATGTTCTTCGCAAGAAGATATGGACACTAAAGATTTAACATATTTTGTACAACAGGCATCAGTGTTTGTATTCCAGAAATATACGCAAATTCCATCTTTTGTCATTCTTTCATTTGTAAAAGTTACAGTTTTACTGAAGTACGTCCATTTATAAGAAGGTCTAATATTCGCAAAATAAACGTGAGAATCAACAGACAAAGCAACTCTTAGTGAACCACCTTCCCAAGAACAACATGTTACTTCTCTTCCTGGGATGCGAAGCACTTTAAGTTTCTCACCAAATGGAGAATAAAACTGGAGAACATTTGAACCTCTGGCATCAACACTGGTTCCACCTGGTTCAATTGGAGATATGGTTGTCATTCCTGCTACAGCAAGTATGGAACCAAAACTATTCCATTGACACCAAACAGTTGTCATACCAGTTTCAATATAAATTGGACTATCGTCCGTGCAATCCCGCATTAACTGAAGTTTTCCCATTTGATAACAAATAGCGAGAGTAGGGCAATCATAAGATATGTATCCACCTTTCCCATCATACCTAAAAAATTAATTATATTCAGTAAAGCTTTCCAACAATATTATTCATATTTAAAATAATTATTTTATTTTATTATTAATTTTTTTATTTATTAAGTAAATATAATAAACCTTTATTAAAACATAGTTTGTTTTTTATCTATAAACAAATTATAAATCACAGATATATACATAATATTTTAAAATTTAAAAAGATATAAAAGACTCATTAATTGAAAGTAATGCTATGGTTTAATAAGTTTATGTTACGTTAACAAACTTTCAAAAATGGAGGAATTATAAAAATAACAATAGTTTAAAATAACTATATAAATAAAATATGGCATTATATATAATCATTATCTTGAATTTTATAAAAGCAATTTTTGAAAATCAACTAACTTGTGTACATGCTTAACTATAGTGCCAGCATTACAGAAAATCATAACATAAATTCTAATATCAATGCTGAATTCTTATCAACAAAAATTATACAACTAATCATACCAATGCATTGCAACAATGACAGGGGCGAGTCCAATGCCAGGGCTAGAATGAATTGATTCTATTTTAGTCATAAAAGTTCCTTGATTATCATATAAGTGTAATTCTCCACCTTTAATGCCAAAAAGTAATAATTTACTATCAGGAGACCATTGAACGCCACATAAATTGGTACTCTTTATTTCTTTGCCCCAAATTCTATTTCCATCTACTGATCCCACTATTACAGCTCCATCTTCATATACAATACAAATTTTTTGTCCATCTGAGCTCCAAGACATTCCTTTAACTACAGATTTGTTCCGATTGTTAATCATTTCTTCGTACCAAGAACCTTTATAAAGCATCCAAACAATAATTACACCATTCTGGTCACTTGAAGTTAATTTTTGATATTCTTCATTCCAAGTTACTACTTGAACTTGGCCATTATGGCCATCAAGATTTTGATTCATGGAAAGGTTGGTTGAATTTGTTAAACTTCGTGGTTTTTCAGCGCTGTTTTGTCTAGAATTAGAATCTACACAAAGGACTTTTAACAATCCATCTTCACCACCTACCGCAATATAACCTTGTAACTGGTTCCAAGCGATGCAGCTAAGTCGAAAGTTATGAGGAATAGCTATTTTTTTACTTAGGTAAACAAACATCTTGGTGGTATTTCTGAAAAAAATTGTTTTAAAACACGAAATATTGAGTTTCAATATATAATTTATTTATTTATTTTTTATTTATTTAATAAATCTACGGGCTATTAATTTGCCCTTTATACATAATTAAAGATTATAATTGAAGTTACATGCAGAATAAAGATATGTAAAAGTATCTAAACAATAATTATTTGTATTTATTTATTTACTGTTAAAATCAAGACATAAAACGTTGACAAAAAATTATATATATTTTCAGAATGACTAATTTTCCAAGATAATACAATTGCAAAACCTATGCATATATTTTATTAACAATATCCAGATTTTAATTTAATTAAATGAATTAGAATAATATTTGTATCATTATAATTGTTTAAAAATTATAAAGCGTAAATATATTATATATTTTATTATTAATTCTTAATATTATATATTATTTTAGACATTATACAGTATATATACATATATATAATTAGCTTTAATATAATTAAAATATTTATAAATTGTAAAATTTATTTTTTTCAACAAAATTTTATAACATTAATATCATTAAACTATAAATTTCTTATTTAACATTTATGAAATCTCTTTTTATACTTTTGTGAATGTACTGTGAGAAAATGTCAGTGATGCCCTATTGTTTAACTATAATTGAGCTCAAATTACACATTTCCTGTGCTATATATCTCTTTATTTTATCTCGAACGAATGTTATTATTTGAAACATGTATATTATTAGTAAATTAAAATTATAACATTATAAATTTTAAATATTTTGAATTATGTCATATACTACACATTTGTTTATATTAAAAAAATTCTTTCAGAAGTGACATTTATGTGACACTTATTAAATAAACATAAATATAACCTCAATACTCAAAAGAATGTTTGATTCATAAATGATGAATTATAATTTAAACGAATCGCCTTACCAACTTACCGAAATGTACACCAAGTTTCTATTAAAAATGTTGATGTTTCTTAATTTTTTAAACAATAAAATTAATAAAAAGCCTTCGCGTCTAAAACAGCGTCATTTTCTGTCCATATTAAACTGACATCTGCGCGCGCATAAAAACAATCATAGCACCGTAGCACGTAGCATCGTACCTTGAAGGTGGATATTTTTACTTTGAAATATTTATAAAGGATTTGCTCAATACATAATTAGGAAAATTTTATTAATTAGAAATTCTCATATTTTGTATAAATTGATCATTTATAATAATAGTTCACCTCTTATAAATATAAGGTTTCAGTGATACTTTCTCTAATTTTAAATTTACTTTGGAAAAGAAGACTTGAAATTTATGACCTATTTTAATCAAAACATATTATCTTCTATTAATTGTATAAATCGGTCATTTCCTTTACAAACATCTATTTGATATGTGAATATATTTTATTTATTTTTATGCGTATATAAAATATTTAAATTCTAATTTATGTAAATAATATTTTTATAAGAGTTTCGGTTCTTACTTTAAATCTTCTATGATTATATTCAAGGGGTTGGCGACTCGGAACTCTTTAAAGAATTCTAAAGAGTTTTAAAGAATTTAATTGAGTTCTAAAGAGTTCAAAAAGAGTTCAGAGTTCAAGAGACGTTTAAAGACGTCGCTGGAGTTTCAAAGAGTTCGAAAGAATTTGCGAGAGTTCCACATGTATAAACAAAACCTTGAGTTCCCTGAATTCATAAGAATTTATAAGAGT
>JABFQC010005027.1:0-12052 GCA_022817085.1 Psilanteris sp. ZL-2020 | reverse complement strand
CGGTCGAACTCGTGCGACACACACGAACCACGATGCGAGGTGATTGAAACACGACTTCCGCGACTGGAAGAAAGAGAAGCAAACGCCAAAGGAGAGGGAAAACCGGTCACAATGAAGAGGGTGTAATCTGCATTATCCTCTACTCTGCAATTTCTTTCAGCTCTCAATTTTCAATTCAAGATCACGTGTGTCTTCGTTTAGTTAATTTATGGTGTTTGCGTTGCTGGATCAAAGGGATATTTTCATTTTTACTCGAGAATAATTAGACACCGCGCGCAAAGTATAAAAACATTTATTTATGGGTCTTAATTTGAATCCTGTTTAAGTGATCTCGGACAGCCTGAACTACTGAAATATAAGATGTGACTTTTAATTTAAAACGCTGATACTTTCGTGCGAGTTTTAACATATTTTAAATTACACCGAATTGCTTGCACACCTTCAAACCAATTCTCTAACGACACATACGGTTGACACATATATATACACCGTTTGTAAAATCTCTCGCAATAATTATAAAATAAAGTTGTAGTATCGAAAGTTTCGTATTACAGTGCTATATATTACCTGTTTTTAAAGAGTATAGAATAGTAAGCGGTGCTTCAGTCCGACAAGAGTACGTTTTATTTTCTCAATCAGACTACAAATGAAACCAATTTTTTGTATTGTCAGCAAAAAACTGATGGATTTCTGCAAGAACAGAAACAACCTCGCGCGTTGAATATAATCCAGGTCGCCGTGTTAATATCGCACGTCTTAACGGTACCGCATAAACGTAGCTGCTTGATAATTAATGACAGCAAAATGGTAATACAAATTTATCGTTTTTGAAATTCACATTTCGCGATATGTCATAGCATTTAATTAGCATCCGAGTTTACGATTTGAAATACAATTACGTTGCTTTAGAATGTTGAATGAAAGAAATGTCTACAACAAATCATTAATAACTTAATCCCATATACGCATAAAAAATTCGCAAATTCCATATCAGACAAAGCTTGACGTTTCGCAAGGGATGGGGCACAAAGAAATGCAGGGATCGATCTATAAAAGTATGAATCGTTGCGCGAGCGGGGTTATAAATTTCGCGTTGATTAATGTCACACCAACCGTAATCCGCAAACAGCCTTCGAAGGGCTATATAATTCCAAGATCGCACTCGGACGTCTCTGCAGATCATTAAAATGGTCCGGCATGCATTAGCAGGGAACAAAATCGTCCCGATTCTTTTTGAAGAGCGAAATAAGAAACTTTTTTCCCGCGGAACGACTTCGGCCGTTGTTTAATGGCGATTCACGTCGATAATTAAAATCGATAATTATCGTGAGTTAATAACTGGTCGTTATCGTTAAGCCTAACGAATAGGATTGGGTCGACTCGCGTTTCGCGTCTCTTTCTTGCCCGTTGTCTTCCTTATATGAGCTTCACGATCTCTTATTTTCGTTTCTTTAAACTCCCATGTCGATCCGTCGAAAGAAGGAACACAGCCCCGGGTATGAACGTAAACACTAACGCTGCCGCGAAACAAAGATAAGCCGGGGCAAGAGAAAGACACAGTTGCAGAAGAGCAAAGTCACCGGTTTAAATTGGAAAGAACACCCGCCAAGGGATCGCGAGACCACATATCGAAAGGCCCAGGGATAGATATATAAAGGTGCAGGTTCTTCATTTATCGCGGGCCGGATTTCTTCTGGAAAAGAATGACTTTGACCAGGTATCCTTTTTACGGAATTCGAAATTGTTAATCTTACACTCACACGGCTTAAATTATATTAGCTCAATGGTGGATAGCCGCATTCAAATCAGGTACATTCCGGGAATAAGTCATTTGTTCTAAGTATAAGTTCATTAAATTGATATATTAACGTGGGTACGTTTATTCATGTGAGATAAGTCTGCAATTAAGAAGCTGGAGTATCCGATGCCCCGCGTTAAAGTTAAATGCAGAGATTGAAATCATTCAAAGCAATAATTGAACTATTTATTATCGTAAATGTTAAATTATAGAGCGGACAAAAATTAAGGATCTGAACCATATGTAACTTATTATGCCACTAATTACTGTTCGGATTGTTCAACTGAAAACGACTTTCCAACTAAAATTCATCGAAAAATTTACATCTTCGTTTCACGAGCCAAGCTCAAATCATACTTGTACTACCTCGCAGTCTAGTCGATATAAATTTCCATTTAGTTCGAAAGCCCGGCAAATAAAAACCTCAGTAAAAGATTGAGTAATTACGATGTCTGCAATCAGTACGACAGAATGCTTTGGATGTAACCAATAAAACTGCGGCATTGCCGATGGATGTAAAGTCAGACGGAAAGTTACTGGTCTTCATAAGGACTACCCCCCAGCTCATATATCATTCCTGCATCTCTTAGCTTTCGACCTGGCGAATTTTTAATCAACCCTAGAGAGCGCGGTCGAAAACGAAGATGGTAGTTAATGGAGATGGAACACGAAGGAGCAGGATCAAGAGAGGAACAAAGACAGACTGTGTGGCGCGAGACCCATGGAATTGGTCAAAGTAAAAGAAGAAGCAGGAGACGAAAGAAGAGAAGAGGAATGTCCAGACGCGCGGGGCAGGGGGGAGTCCGAAAAATCATGCGTGGTACGTCATAAGAGGAATTCCTTTGGCAATACTACCCCTCTCCCTTGACCCCGCGACCCCTTCGGCCTAAGGGACCTTGTGCTTTTTTACTGGTTTATGGGATTTTTTTCACGCGTTCCACCGAGTCGTACATCAGACGGAACTCTTCTCGCTTGCACACGGCCGGCTGCGCGTTCTCGCTCACACTCGCGAAACAATATAAAAACACGCGCGGATACAGAAAAGAACAGAGAGCCGAACACCATAAAAACAACCGAAAGTATTAAAAAGACTCGGTCCTTTTACTACCAAGGAGGTGCGCTATCCGGGGAAAGATACTTTTATTCTGAATAGGTGGAAGTGCACGCGCAGAAACAAGCAAAATTGCCATATGCACCTGGAACTCGATCGAGCCTGACGCAGGGAAATGGATCGTCCATTGTTTCGATTGTTGTGCCAGTACGATCTTTTGTACCTTTATATTCCGAGGATAAAATTTATCTCGAATTAATGCGCTGCTAGGGCAGTGTTCTTTGATTGTTTTTATGATGATTGGGGGCATTCCGGGATTATTAATGGCGGTCGAAATCTGAAGAACTTTCCTACAGAAAATCGTCAAGTTTTATCCGATCAATGGGAACATTCAAAACTATCAATAAGAAAAGAACGAGTTTCTAACGGGAATGATTAATTACTTGAACGTTAAATTGAACAATCACGCGAGTAATTGAACATGATGAGCAACAAGATACAAATTCGAAAAAGGTGTGTTTTAGGCACAAGTTGTATATATTTTAAACGGGATCTAGAAAGTGATGTTCTAAACCGAACGAAGATGATGTTATGTCATCGATCAAAAACTGCCGTGACACGTTGAAACAATGGTCAACTGTCAATGCAACAACATCATCCCAAATTAGGAGTAGCACCTTATTCCTTTGACCACTTTTAGCGATTTACAACTTTATTTATATATTCATTGTAAAAACTCATTGGTTTGGGAGTCAAAACATTTTTGTTTTTAATACACTAAAATTTTTGGTTTCGTCCCGATCTGGGTCGTGAATCTCTTTTTCCTAGAAGACGTTTGTGTCCCTTCGGTTTCAGGATATTTAATTGCTCCTTAATACTCGCTTGACCCACTATGCCAAATATTTAGATCGTTTTTATTTTCGATTGATTTTTCATTGTGCTAATTATGTACCATAAAAAGCGTATACTTTTTATATTTATTTGAATTAAATAAAAAATTCTCATTCATCCATACATATCATTTTGTCATAATGTTTACATTTACTCAATAACACAATACACGACGGTAAAGGTTTAAGTGCAATCATGTGTGAAATTTGATCCTAATAGATCATATCTCTGAGATGTCGAGTTCGGCTACTTACGAATACTTCGCAATTCAGATGCATTCTTTAGATTTCCACACAGGACTTTAAATTCAGTGCACGAAACATGGCGCGCTCTTATTAATTAGTTGATAGTGGGTTCGAATTTTGCCGCGGAATTTAGCGCGGTTTTAAACGACGATTATGAATGAATCATTTAACGTCACGCAAAATGTGCGTACAAATCGCGAACATTGTATGCATAATAGTGTTATAAATTCAACAATTGCTTAGCTAAGTATTAATTACAAATTATCTACTCGAGCGAGTACATATAAATCGTTGGCTCCGCGCGTAGGAAGCGGCGAACCTGAAAATAAATGTCTTCGAGCACGCATCCAATTCAACATCGCGCAAAACGCCGGACGAACCGCAGTAGCGTAGTAAATACAAGTTGTTGTAAATTTTCCGCGTTTTGACTGACAGCTATTGTAAATAGCGGGGCATTGTCAATAAAACTGACGTGCTCTCGTTAAGCGTGAGGTCAAAAATATCTTGAATGTCGTCGGGCTAACTGTTTTCTTGATTCAACTAAATTAGTACAAACCGCCATCAATTGAATCACGGTTTACGATAATTAAGTATTTCGAGGCACTTGAAAAAAATTCTTGGGGAAACGTGAAGGCTCTGCGGATTATCGGCGAGTTGCTTATTAATATGCAAAATAGTCGTTAAACGGCAAATGTTGGCATTGCGGTTCATTAGATTAGATGAAAATATGGAGCACGAAGGCGCAGCTTACAGTCCGGACGGAGACTTGGATGGTTTCTGAGTAGCGAAAAAAATGGTGGGGACTGGTAACGCACGCAGCATGTTCATGACTATTTAATCTTGGTAAAGCGCCGTCCTTCGCTGTACCTGCACAGCCACCTTACGCCGTGCCTTTGGGAACCCGCAGTAAATCTCTCGTACAAACAATCATAATTTCCGACGAGCTAACAAAAACAAGAGACACTTTAAAGAACGCCGATGCCAAGTTAAATTCAATGCGACCGCCTCCGCAGCTCCAATTGTTTAGCGATATTCTTCTTCCTCCCACACCGTTCCTTTCTTACCTTTCCAACAATTTGATATATTCTCTTTTGATAACCAAGTGGTTTTATCCGGAACAAACTCTTTTAACAGACTAGCTTTTGTTTGCGTGGAATATATTTATTATTATAAACACCGTGTAAATTAATATAAAGTCGAGAATATAATGATAAAAGAGAAATTGCGCCGCGAGAAATATAATCTTAGGACAAATAGTAACTCATTCGGGCCAGAACAGGTTATAATTTGAAATTTAGGGTGCAGAAAGTTTTTTACGCTGCATCTTTGTTTCGTGTCATTTTGAACCAGTAATTAGCTCGATATATAAATCTTGAAAAATTGATATATCGGTATAATTAAAACTCGCACAAGATTTTAACTTTCAAAAAACTTAAAAAAATTGATTAATGCTTATCGCCGAACCAAATCCCTGATCAGTTTCTGACCTTACATTGATGAATTGTCCTTAAAATAAACATTTAAATTTAGAATTTCTAATCAAGATTATGTCAGAAACTGACCAGGATTCAACACGATTATCATTAATCAACTACTTCGTCCTTTTTGTCTCTTTACACCGACGAGAAGAATAGATCGTTAATATATAATGATATGAATTGTCATTTTAACGATCTTAGATTGTAATTTCTACAATATAGGGATCATTAAGGAAAACATATAATAATTCTTTCTACTATATATATTCTTCTACTTTTTCCTTAACTCACGAAAATTGTGGCTAAAAATAATTATTACATAAACAATTTTAATTTTTACTTTATACCCGGTATTATTTCCAAACTTGTTCAGCAGAATACGAAACATATTGCATTTACATACTATATCGAATACAATAAGCTGCGAACATTCTAGTAGCAAAAACAAGAACTTGAGCTCGTATATATAGTTTTTGTTAGATTTAGACGATTTCGCGAAATTGCTATTAACTCGGAATGAGTAAAAAGTTCAAATTATTACTTTCCTCAAAGATCAAGATTTCAAACATGTACAAACAACGACGCTCTCGACCCATCTGTTTTCCATCTGTCCACATTTTTTTTATACCCCGTTAAAAAAGAGGGAGCGATCGGCGACAATAAAACATTGATCGTGGAAAAATTGCGCTCATTATTGTAGAAATAATTTGAAACAAACCTTTTCAATTAGTTTCGTCAGATTTAAACAAACTGTCGCGTCTATTCATAACACTTCGCAGACGCGATAACGCTAAGCACTGCCTTACCGATCGAGCCAGGAAACAGTTGGGTCGCGAGTTTTTGTCTTTCAATCATGTAAAATGAATTTATCAAACCACCCAGCGATCGATGCGTTCGCGTTCATTCGGGAGAATACTACCGCATGACTCGGGGGTATGAGGGGGGGGGGTTGATTTATCGAGACGTCACTTCACCCTGCGATTCGACGAGTAAAAAGTATTTATCGACAAGCACGATTAGAAGCGTCGAATTCCAGAAGGATTCCAGGCAAACGAGAAACGATGAGAAATGATGCACGGAATGAGTATCTAGACGTGTCGACATTTTTCGCATCGGGCCATGCATTAGTAAAGGCGGCACAAAACCTTGTCGTCGCTGCAGGCCCGCTTGCTCGCACACAATCCTCGCGTCGGATCAAAGTCAACTTCGTAAGGGAATTCCGTATCTCTCGGGAAGAAACTTCGTCAGTTCGTCTATTGACACAAATCGTTCGCCGCATCATTAAATCAGCGCTGAACCTTATGCTCCTGTTTTTGTGTTCGGACGTTGTACTGAATTCGGACGACATTTTTTCATTGCGCTTAAATGAATTCAAAATGTTCGCGCACGGATTGCACTTCGAGTGCGCTATGTTTGGGTTACGTGCGTATAATTAACGTTTACGTGTTAAATACTGAGCGTAGATTTTAATTTGACCTAACCGAGGCACGAAATGCGTTTTTTGGTTGTAATTGGGTTACGCAAGTATTGACTTGGACGAGTTCTCAATGAAACGCTGGTTTAAAAACTTTCAGATTATTTGGTAGCATTTCAGTGAGCGATTCATTAATTTCGATCAATTTATCACAAATTGTCAGATGCCTATCATTAAACATAAATTGGATAATGAATTCTTTTCTTAATTAGTAAGACTTAGGCGACAGAAGAATACAGTGCAAGAAACCGTGAAGTTAAATTCCAAAGCGTCTGTCTTCATACATCTTTCATAATATAAATAAATAATTGAAAACGATGATTTATATTATTACCGTTTGCAAGTTGAATACTACCATAATATGCCATATGTATCTATATTCAAAAAACTATTTGTTCCTACGTTCATCTTCAAAGAACGATCTTTATTATTATTATGATTAAAAGCCAAACGATAATTGAAACAGCAAATGTTGCAATGACAGTTTGAACGTAAAATGTGAATTTGTTAAGCCTGGTTTCATAAAATTCTGTGAATATCTAGGCTTTCAGTAATATCATTAAACCCACACAACCGCTTAGTGAACTATTTGTTTGCACTTCCACACACGGGTTACTAAATAAACATAAAATGTAAGACCGCGTTCATGGAATTCTCGCTCGGAGCGGAACTCGCTTAGCTCACGATGAACGTACTAATTCATCAAAAATTCGTAAGTCGTGAGATTTTGTAGAATCCCACTAAAAGCTGGGCAATTCGTGGGACACGCGTAAACTATCAAACGCGTTGATGTTAGCGAAAGAAATGGGCTCCTAACTCGAGATATAAAAAAGTACCATAAATGCCAAACGCGTTAAGAATAAAAAAGCGAGAGCTATCGTTTTATGGTCGAGAAGTCGGTACCCTTTTCGTAACAAAACACGAAATTTCGTTGCTTTTCCTACCGTTTGACACACATTTTTATGCATATGCGGCACGCAATAAAAATAGGGTTGTAATTACAAAGTTTATTGATCGTTTTAAAAAAGACATCAGCCTTCGTCGTTCCTTTTGATTCCGCGCAATCAAATCGTTCGCTTTTATGATATACGTTAAAATTGGTGTGCAAAACCACGCGAGGAATTTTCGAATTAAATTCAAACATATATATAAACAACGGTTCGACCAATAATTCATACGCGACTATTTTGATATGGTTTCTAACATAGGTGAAATTCGGTCTGAGTTTGTTGTTGGATGCAAAGTCGACGCCAACAGTAAATAGGTATAAATAACTTTACTTTATGATATTCAATAATGACAGTATTCCTAATAAACTGACAGTAATTATGTAACAATCCACTTACGATGTCATATATTACCATATTGAATATTATATATAATTTATTAAACCGTGTTATTGTTTCCTGATAATTAAATTTGCTCAACGGCACTATTATACGCGTATAATATTCACACACGTACACGAATATTAACACTTATCTTTAATGTATCAATTAAATTAAAGAACTTAATCAAACAAAAGATGCTGTTGCTAATTGTCTCGCGGGCATTAATTATTTCAGAAGAAAACGTAATTTTCTTTTTTCTATCGCACGTTATATACTGAAACAATTGTATTCTGCATGGAACCAACTTTATCACGCGCATTACTTTGGATGACGTTTGCAAATAATAACAAATTCGAAATTGAATTATCAATAAAGTCATTATCTAAATAACGTTTGTCTATGTTACCGTTTGTTTGTACGTATTGATTATAATGTTGACGTGATAGCGTAATAATTCGAACTTCCAGTCAGCGGAATACAGCGGTTAAAGTAAATTTCGCCGTATCGAGTCGGCCGATTAAAACTCATATATTTCGATCCTCGAGATAACCTATTGGGAACGGTGTGCGAGGTTTGGAGCAGCCAGTTTGCGCCGAATTTAAGAAGCGTTCAATGAACCCGATGCGGCGACCAAAAAGTTGATGTCATTGATAAGAACATTTCAGAAGCAATGGATCCAACCACTTAACACAGAACGACACGCATCAATCGAATTACGTTTCTCGCAAAACCTGCGACACAACCTGGTCGTACGAATTTCAGCGAATGCACATTCGCAAGCTTCAGTCTCGCTTAATTTCGCCGTCAATTTATCCATTTATTGCCTACCTCACATATCAGCATATATCTCAGTCCCTTTTCCTGTTCCACGTGTCGCGGCTCTCGGTAGCATCATAGTCCTCTGAGAGTTCCACTTATTCAATCAATTTTCACTACCAAACTACGTCATCCGTCTTCTATCTCATTCACCCTTGTGATAAAAAAAGAATAATCCAAAAAGCCAAAAACAAGAGGAAAACCAGAAAAACAATAATCACCCTCGACAGTGTTCCTGTTCAGCCGGCTTCTTTTCACTCACATATGCGAAAATCACACACTCACCAATACAAAATCGAGAGCAAACTATTCACCTTATTTGTCGGAAAACCAAAATCCGTGCTTTTGAATTTTCGATTGACAATTCGTTAGTTTCCCGTTGACTCTGTTATGACGGTTAAATGTGTCTCTCGCGAGAACGTTTTTTTTTTTCTTTTTCGTCGTAACGAGCGATCGATTGTCACACGCGACGTTGCAGCACCGATACCCGAAAATGCGCTACCAAAAAGCGACGTGAGCCAAAATCTCGTTCCGGCTGACTGCGAGACTCGCGCGCGTGATCGGGGGTGACGATTCACGGGGTCCCTCCGCGACTGCGGCGGCCGCGTTGGCTTCACCATCGGCGGAGACGTTGTTGGCCGTGGTGGGGCGAGGGGAGGGGGCACGCTCGCTGTGGGAAAGGGGGAGATGGAGAAGGACGCCCGATGGGTGCACGCGACGGCCGAGCAGACAAAACGCCACATCAGGAGGGACAGAGACCGAGGTATCCGGGAGTGGGGAGAGGGTGGGTGTGAAGCCCCTCACACGAAGCAAATTATGAGAATTGAGAAGACGTTGCCATGGCTTGAACCGGTCGATTGATTTTTTGACATTTCCAGACTTATTCCGATTTCACGATTTTCGCAAATTAGGTGTTCGGACCGGCTTTGGTTTTCATTTCTCGTTTCGTTGTTTTGTCTTCTTTTATTGTTTCCTCCAAATTTGTATGGTATATTGGATTACTTTTTGTGCGCTTTTTACTACAATTGAATTTTAATTTCAGAAAAAGTTTGTATTTCATCAGTGTGCTTATGGCATGGCTGGTGAAATTTTAGGTATCAAAATGATTGGTACGTGGTTGCAGTTAAGGTTTTAAAACAAAGCGATTACCAAATAATTTATAAAACAAGGGAAACGCAATTAAGCAGACATAAAACAGAAATATATGCCGTAAAATAAATTTGAATTTAGTCATGATTTAAACAATAATAAAACTTGAATATTATTAGTTAATTTCGTTAATTTATTTTTTTCAAAATGATGTTGTAAAGTTCAAGAAACATCTAACTTTATGCATAACGTTATAGTTTCGAAATTAAGTACCTACTTACAAACGTACAACTCGCTTTCGTAATATATTTTAATTTTCAACACATGTGAATATGAAATATGGAAAATTAAACTACTTAAATTTAAATTAGTTTTGAAAATAATTTGAAATTCAGAGAAATAATTATGGTTACACTGTCAGTTATAATTTGTGAAATGCCATTTAAAATAGCGTAGAAGATGATGCTGAAATACATAATAAAACAATTTGCGTGCCTAATAAAGAACTGATTTTGATTACATTCTGCTTAGGCAAAATTGCATATTTTGTGGTTACTACAATCGTAAAACACGCTACGCTTGAGATACATAAAAGCTGCGGGTTATGTAGCTATATATATAAATATTTTAATTAGTTTTCGAAAAATTTTTTGTGGTTAATTTAAGATTTGTGAACAAAATATATATTGGCCATTGATTTATAAATTCACATCACTCTTGCTGAACAATTTACAATTTGGCATACCCGACTTGATTTGGAATTATTTTTAAATTAAAACACGCAAATTAATACATATATATTTCTTAACGTTAAAAATACAATCAACGTTATTGGAAAATTGTTGCGCAAATATAGATATTGGAAAACATTTATTTTGATTGCGCAAGAGGTACAAAAAATTGCAGTCGGGTTGACAGAGATTTTTTTTTATTTTTAATCTCCGCTGGTGACATTGAATGACTAATTCGAACTAAATAAATTAGTTTATTATAGTAAGAACCTCATTATCGTTTAAAATAAACGCACTTTGCGTTCAAACCCAAAGCCTTAAATTTTATACGTGATATTTTAATGCAAGATTTGTGCACGGATTATAAATTGAAAACATTTGAACAAAGGAATTTATGTAATTAGCATATCCATTACAATTGTAATTTATAGTCCATATAAAATTTTAAGTAACTCGTTGAACGAGTATACCATTGGGAAGGAAAGGGTCCATAATATTGAATAATTACTTTTAAATGAATAAACGTTTCATCAATCCCTTGGACGGTACGAGAAACAAAAAACATACATATTAAAACTTTTCGCAGCGAACGATTCATAAAAAGATACCAGTCTTTAATTAAAGAGTAAAAGATAAATTATTATGCGAATATTTCTTCGTAATACTATATTTTTTGTTACAAAATTTCGTTTGTAATTACAAATTTAGATCCATAACTACAGCAACTATAAAACGAGAAATGCATCGAATTACTGGTACCGTACTAAAGTTACTCGAATCCCAGTAAAGTATTCGAGTTTTCTCAGGTTTCATTGATGTTAATTGTTTTTTAAATTATATGTTAATTGTTTGATGCTACAGCACTGATATATACATATATATATATAACATGTAATACAGCGCGTGAAGCAAACTCTTATACTCATAATGTATGATTTCAAAAGTGCTTAAAATGTTTAAAAAAATTCACAGGACGTGAATTTTACGAACGCAGAATTTGCTTCATCGTACAATTCCAGAAGTACGTAAAGCTCGACAGACGCGAGGTAACTGATCACGAGAAAGAGAAGGCACGCATCGTGCTTCTGTCCCCCACTCCGAGGCGTTATTCATCTGCATCGGTGTCTCCCGTCCCGCCTCTTCCGAAC
>JABFQC010005026.1:0-12053 GCA_022817085.1 Psilanteris sp. ZL-2020 | reverse complement strand
GGTAGGAAGACGTCTTTTGAATAACATCGGTTGCGATGTCAATGAATGGACAAGAGACTTGATTTACAAAACACTAATTATCCTACGTATGGTCTACTACGTTACTATTATGCCATTCTTCGACAGTTGGTAAATGATCTGGTATTCAAATTTATTGCTAAATTTGGTTACTGGATTTAGTTAAACGCGGTTCCCATAAAAATGCTGGTTCGATACGAAGCTTTTGTGTTTCGAAAACGGATTCAAAGGAACGGGCGAATTAATAATTATATCGAGGAATGACGTCGAAAAAAGAAATACGTGAATATATTTTGTTCAGAAAATATGATTAAAGTTTGCGATTAGAATTTGTCAATAGTTTTATTTTGTAGTAATAAGCTATTTATTATATGAAGCAGAGGAATGTAGAATTCAAATTCGACCTGATTACGCAAGACGCGAGTTTTTTCAACAATTTGGATGTTGTACTAATTAAACACCTTTAATGAAATTATTCAGATTGCATTTGTTATGTCTAAAAATGATATTAATTTAAAACTCGAATTAAGGGCATATTTAATGCGTATTTTGAAATCCATTTTTTGATCGGGACAAAATAGATTGTTATTACTGGCTTGAATGGTTTTCAATTAGAAAGAATAAAATGTGTTATTAATGTTAACAATGACGTCAGGTGTTTTTATAATTAGGGAAGAATGTTAGTTACAAAGAAAATTTAATTACTGCAGTTAATTGTTGATGAGATTTGTCATTTTTGAAGTGGAAATAAACGCCACGACAACTTCAACTCCAATTGCTTTAAATGTTCTCTTGACGAGTGTTACGTTGATTCGTATATAAAAATATTGAAATTGATGTTTCATGCATTAATTTCAATATAATATAATTAATACTATTTTACTCGTTCCTGATCTATGCTTTATTCATATTTACTATTTCTCCTTAATTCCAATCATAATGTCCTTTTGCATACATTGGACATATTGATTGTTCTTTATTAATAAGTGATTAGCTGATGTCTGGTGCAATACAACACAATTTCGTTAGGATGAAATGTCAAATTTAAAATGCATCGAGTTTCCTTAGTTAATTTTGTAAAATTATTTAATTATAGTCAAGCGTCATGTTTAAATTTATATATGATGATTAAAATGAAATTCAATTACTCAAATTTCTCGATTTATCAAATTCGATTTCAAAGCTTTCTGAATATTAACAATTATGAACAATGTTAATTAACTGTTTTAAACGTAAAAAAACATATAAAACCTTTCTTACGAGTTCTTAAAATATAATTTCTTGTTTCGAGTTGTTGGTAATCGAGGCATAATTATTTTAATTAATTATATTAATTTTACAATAATTTTGAAAAGAATGCTTTTGTCTTGAGACCTGTAGACTTTAACGAGTTAAGTAAATCAGGAAACAAGTATAAAATCGTGAAACAAACAAAACAAAATTGACCTGTGCATTATCATAATATTTACTTTGTTTGTTTATATTTGTATAATTTTGTTTATAATTTCTCAAAAAAAAAACATCACAATTTTCAGTAAAACATGTTGTTTCCAAGATGCTCTTTCGGAAGGGAAGAGTGCAAATCATCGGATTATAAATTCAAAATTTATAAATATTTAACAGTTGTTTGTAATTTTATGATACATTAATTACTTTCTAAACTCCGTACTATAAATGAAGTGGGCGCTTAAAAGCCGTTTTTTTTTCTTACAAAACCTATTTAATTTGATTAATTATAATTAATAATTCAATTACATATAATTTGTTTACAATTTATATAATTAATTAATTATCAATAGAAATTATTGTTACGTAATTAATTTGAAAATACGCTTTTAACCAATTATTCATATATAATTCAAAAGTTAATAGTTTACTTACATATTAGTCAGCATATTAATTTCGTATTAATATCATTTTGGAGATTAATCTTCGAGGGTATCAAAATAATCATTAAACTATTTACAAATGGGTAAGAAGTTGGCGGACAAAAACAGTGCAGCATTATCATATGGCGTTATTGAAAGTTGCCTACTCATCAAATCAAAAGTTATATTAATACACAAGTATGTGTATAAATTATCTGCTCCAAGAAATGATGTAAAAAATATATAATTGCTCTTGGAGCAATACGTTTGCACAGTTGAGTATAAGGGGCAGCAAAAAACTGAATATATTTATCAACTGGAAATACGCATTTATTATAAATAATTAATAGTATTTCTGTTTCTAATCCCGGATAATA
The DNA here is from genome assembly GCA_022817085.1 of Psilanteris sp. ZL-2020. Lineage (NCBI taxonomy): Eukaryota > Metazoa > Arthropoda > Insecta > Hymenoptera > Scelionidae > Psilanteris > Psilanteris sp. ZL-2020. Next base: position 9,790 of record JABFQC010005026.1, on the reverse strand, counting down.
CTTTTTCCGATGGTTGTAACTATATGCATTGCACATATATATTGCATTGATAATACATGAATCATCTATACTGCAAGGAGCATTTTCATTTAACATGGCTTGTAAAGTCATGTTTTATATTACATACACTGACGTATTTAATGCAATAAACATTATATACAGTTGTTGCACATATGTTGATATTAAATACAATTACTAAGGTACTTATAAAATGAGACTGAAATTATTTTGTATGTAAAAATAAAATTTACCGCACAGTGTGTCAGAGTCATCGCACTTTTTTTTTCCTTTTTGAGTGCAGCATATATACTAATGACTGACAACGCAAATCGAATACACGTTAAATTGCTCGTTAATAACCTTTAAGTGCTTTTATCGATATCGATTGCCAATAATTTTGGGTAATTCCGACATAGTATCATGTTTTACATATAAGCAACAAACCGTGTTAAATCAACATTACATATATATAACTCGGTTAAATTGCATTGATTTTAAGTTGACATATTTCTTACGAACTCTAAACAGACTGATTCAAAATTATGATCTTTAATAAAAGTTTGTCACGTTCAATTACTTTCTCCCGTAATATTCTTATTATTGTACAAATGGTGCATATATCGAAATGCACACACTTGAAAATTGCATTTTTCGCAAAGGACTCAAATCGAACGACTTTTTTTTAGCAATAAAAAAGAAAGATGGTACTTTAATTCAATTATAAGACGAAAAAGGGTTAACTTTTTTAAGGCCAAAAATAATTGAAATTGATTTTAATTTTCAGAACATGAAAAAATGTTAGCTTTAAAAACAGAGTATATTAATAATGATTAATCAAAAATTATTATTTATCGCCCGTTCTGATAAATGTACATTCAGTCGATTTTACATATTTTATAATGAAAAACTTTAAATCCGTAATTAAGAACAGGGGTTCCCATTTGACGCAAAGAAGAAGAAAGTTATATCTTCTTTCACTCGTCGAGATAGCAATGAAGAGAGTTATATTTTGTAGATTTCCTTTCCTTTTTAAAACTAAAAAGATATCATTCGATACATTTTTTTCTCTCCGAGATTTATTGTTTGAGATATTCGATGCTGCCATATAAAAAATTCACTTTGTATATATTCGCAATAAGATGATAAAAGTTTACGGTAATACCATGAATGTTAAGACTGTTACAACTTAAGAATTAATTGCTTATTTGACTTGAAAGTATAATAGTATTCATTAAAAATTTAACTGAATATAAGTAAAGTAAATGTTAAACTTTAATGTAAGATAAACACTAATCAAATTAATTAAAATATCCATATTAAATATTCCAAGTTTCGTATAAAATTATTGTCGAAATAATTGTAAATTTAATATATTATTATTATATACATATACATATATATTTATCTCGTTATGACGCATAATCTGCAAATGATATATATACAAATGAACATATTACACAAAAAATAACTCAGCGATTCGGCATGGTACTATGAATGTAAATAATATTATAATAATAATATTAAATTTCTTGAAATTGTATATCATGTTTTGTTATTTAATATTGCAGTTTTCATAATTAATAGTCTCTAACTTTCACTACGTAATATGTAATTGGTGAAACACCATTTCTAAGGGTTTATACACGCGGAAAAAAATCACACTAAAATTACTGTTTAGTGCAGTAATTATAGAGCAACCCAAAAGTTCCATTAAACATTACTGAACTTTGCAGTAAAAATACCTGCATTTTCAGTAATAAAATATACCATAAAATACCGTAACTTTTGATGTAATTTTTATTTTATTGCAAATAAGTTAATATCGTACATTATCATACGATACGATACGTGGTATACTTTTAATTCCTATAATATATATAATACATTTAACAATATCATCCACAAGGCAAACTTATTACAAGTTACAGTATCCCTACTACAAATTTTGTAAATTATTGAACACCGTGATTCTCCAGAAACTCAAAATGTCTAACTTATTATAATATTGATACTCGATATATTCTTAACTTTTCCTTTACCCTCTATGATAATTACATCCACAGTTCGTTACCACATGAATATAAAATTACACTTCTAGCCGCTATATACGCACCAACAAGTGTTATTAAAATAATGCTCTTTTGAAAATCAAATATTCATTCGCGGAGATAATTCATTCTTAGATAGCATACTGGCGAGATAATTCGCACTTACGAAAGAAGGGCGCCGGATTGGTATTTATATTGATTAGACAGAGAAGCCAGAATCAGTGTACTCAAAGAAAGAAACTGCAAATCCAATCCTTCGTACGCGTTTTTTTAACACTATCAATACCGAAAAGGACCCAATCAAAACACTGCTTGAAAAAAGTGTTTTAGGTGTTACTGTTTTAAAAAATGAAGTGACTATATAAGGCACCATCTGTCTTAACGCAAAACATTGTGCATTACACGGAGAGAAAGAAACACCAATATTTATAATACTGGAATATTAAATTTTAATAAACTGAATGTTAATTGGTAGTATGCTGTCAGATTGTAAAATTTTGATAAACTGATTTACGTATTTTTGACAAATAAGAACGATGTAACGTTAAAGCTTGATAATAATAAAATTCACTTTGATTAATTTTTCAATAAATCACATTATAGCACTTTTGAATAAATCCAGAACGACAAATATATCTTTTTTCATTAACTTTTTGTTCACTTCATTTTAGGTTAGAACTAAAACTTGACAATCTGTTTTGATCAATTTGAACAAACCTTTGGTGAATTGAATAAGAAAAACGAGGATATGAAATTTTAATAAACCGATTGTTAAATTATAATTAAAGATACTATTTGATGAATAAACTATGAATTTTTGACGAATTACAAATATAATACCAAATTAGTCAACTTTTTACTAAAAATTGACAAATTTTTCTCTGAGTGTAAATTAAGACCCTTATTGGCCGTCTCGATTAAGTCGCTTTGTGTCTGAAATAAACACGTGCATTATATTCTTCGTTAACAGTGAAGTAAACAAACCAAACAACATTTCATTTCATTCGATCGACGACCCCTCCCCCCACGTCAAACCCCCTTTTTCGCCACACCCGCATAAAATCTTCATTGAGGCCCCCTCGCGAATCCAACAAATTGTCATCTGTATACGAAATCGCGTCGCTAGTCTTCGGTTATGTTTCATGGGTTAATAATCTCATCTATTATTTATTCAATGTTGAATCCGTTAATGAATGCATTAATTAATCCAACGAAAAGCGTTACAGCGAGGCAATGAATTGTTAAACAAGAAAAGACGTCGAAAGTTGAGTGTCGGGAAAGTAGCACGCGGCCTTTTATTCCGGGCTTGGTCAATGAACTGATGGCTACTATAATCATGATTTAAGTTCTGCTAACAATAAAGGAGAAGTATGCGCGCGTATAGCATCCGGAAACTACGTCACGTCAACCGTCAAGTGTACGTTGTAGTAACTAATGCTGATAGATTGCGCAACTTGAAAAGTGAAGTTGACGTAATTGTCTGTTTACAAATTTTATGCGCCGCGCAGAATTAATGAACGAGGCGAATCAAATTATTGCGAGTGAAAATAACTAATTGATACAGTTCGTCGATGCGAGCAATGCGGCATTTCGTTTCGGTTCGGTTGGTCGTTCGGTTTGACCGGCCGGTTGGCGCAAATCGGCCGCGCCGGTCAAATTCGGGCGCAAAAAGGCCGCACGCGCGCGGCTCTCGGCGACGAATCGGGTGTTGTTTTTGTCGTCGGTGCGATGCAATTTGTCGTCAACTTCGACCGTAAGTTGGCTCACGCGACGGTCTACGAACGAACAGCCTGGAGCATTTACGTGGATCCGATTAAGAACGTATCGAATCACTCAATTGCCCGCGCGTTTCAGCAAACTCAATTTAAAGTGTTCGCAATCCGTACCATTTTCGGGGCACGCATATAATCGGCGGCGCGTCATGTATTTCGGTCTAATTTTTTGCGCGAATGAACTCGTACAGAAATGCAACTTTGTGACAGCGTTTCAATGTCGTCCTTTTTTAACGTTGCATCAACATCGCACGAACGTTGCTGCAACGTTTATCTACAATTATTACATTATGAAGATTGATTTAAAATTACAAAAATATTATGTATTGCTATTGACAGTGTCAATAACCTTGACTCTGTCGACGTTACAACAGCTTAACCTTGCGGTTACACTGAGACAAAAATATTTAACGGTTTACTATATAATATTTCAAAAGCGGACTATACGTGAAAACAAACAAAAATTACTACATTATATATATTAAAATTTTCTACATAAACTTGAATATAATATTATGTGCATTGCCAATTTTACTACATTATATAGTAATTTTTCTTGTATTTTCACGTATCGTCCCGTTTTGATATATTATGTAGTAAATTGTTAAAAAATTTTTGTTCAGTGTAAGCATCTGAGATGTATTTGCATGTTACCGTATGATGATTGAGTTCGAATCTCCGTTACTGCGGTTTTTTGAGAATTAATTTTATAATTTATATATATTCTGAAATAGATTAATATTTTTTTTTAATTTTGGAAACGTTTACGCAACATTAATATATAGGAGAATTTTGAAACGTTGCAGCAACGTTGCATTTCTGTAGGGGAAGAGGTCACGCGTTGGGTCCTGAGTTGTTCGTTTTGACGTTGGCTTTAGAAAATGTATAACACGTATAAGAGCCGCGCGTATCAATATGGATGAAATAAGTTGCGCCAATTTTAACAACCTCGCGCAAGCAGAGGATATAAAGGGAGAACTTTGTTTAAACTTGTTCAAGGAAATGAAACACTCTTTGGAGTTGAAAAATCCATAATTATCTTACAGCCGTGTTATGATTGTTATTATTGCGCAATTTTCATGGCTGATTTTATATTGAAAAGACTGAATGTTGTAGGAGTATATAAGGATTAGCGATTTTGGATCGGCGGTTAATTGATTTCCTTTCAACGCGGAGCGCTCTTGTTTTTCGAATTATCGAAATGATATCGAATTGTTTGACAAGGGGAAGTGAGGGAATAATCATTTTTTTTTTGCTCGAAGTTAATATTACACGGGGTAATGTAATTTAATCAAGTAAAGTGTTTTTCAACGGTCTCTTGTCAAAATTATATTCGCCGTGTATTCCTTTCAATTAGGTGAAATAAAGCATTTAATAGCATAATGTAAGTAATACTAATTTCGGGATAAGCAAAGCCATCGGTGACGCAATAAAAGCAATGTAATCTTTCTGTATAAAATTCGTAATATTGTAATTATTTTCATGTATATACTTGTAAAATGTACAAACGTAAAGTAGTAATTTAAAAATATAATGTAATAGTTAAACGTATGCGATATTGTATTATTGTTAATTAATTTTTATTGAAAGGTTGCATAACGTATGTATTACGTAAACTCATATATGTATAAAGATATATAGAATTGGCTCAGGGCTTATATAAATTCTAATATCTTTGCTTACAACAAATTTCTTGTTCGTATCAAAAAGATTTGTAATTCTCAAACATAATGTATTAATTTGGCCATACGTTACGCTGCAAGATTTTATTTTGCGATTGTAAATTTTGTATTTATAGATATATATTTGAGATACTAGAGCCATAGCAAAATGTTGATAAAAGTGTAATGTTTATAGAACGAATGCAATATTTACTTTGTACAAAGAGTGATACACTATTCGTATTTTTGATGTCAATGAAAATAATTCATAGATACGAGATTCGAAAGGGATATCAACACGTTTTCAAATACGTCTACCAGCTGATAAAAATGCATTATATTCGACTTGAAATAATAACCGTGTTAATTGCGACAACATTATCGAAACCGAATTTCGCTTATTTTTCATTACATTAAATTGTGCGCAACTCTCGTTTCGTAAGGCGTAATATCGTACGTTATTTAACTTTAAACTTTACATCATTGGTTTCGAATTGTAATTCGAATGTGATTAATGAAATTGAATATCATATATTAGTAAACATAGTTTCTTCTTGTTTTCGTTGCTTTTTAATAGTCAAATAGCCGATCATAATATTTGAACATCATTGAATCTCGTAAACGTATATATACACAAGATTTTGTTGTTTTATCTGTTTTTTTTTAGTTTGCAAATTATGCAGTTGTTGAACATAACCTTTTTGCGAAAAACATATTAACAGCGCCGCATAAATGATTTATTAATTAATTAATGAAATAAAATTGATTCTTCAGTTAAATATGAAAAATGTCGTTTCAAAATCGATATCATAACTTGAAATGCAGTTTCAAAGAGCCGATATTAGATTTAGGTTGATAAATGTTTTAATTCTATATTAAACGCAAATATCAACTTTAAAGCATTTAAATTGGTTTGCATTAAAATACTTACTCCGGTATTACACTATATCAACTAAATTTTTTGCAATAAAGCATTACTAATAGCGGCTTCAAAGTGAAATAACCCGCCTTTAGTTATATTTCCATCCAATTTTTGATGAATATTTGACGAGAACAATGTTTGCTTTGGATTTCGGTTTAGAAAATGTTTTATTCAATTTTTAATTTCAGTTTCATTTTGATCAGTTTCAAATGAGAGTAAATGTTTAAAAGAAATATATATGTGTGCATATATACAAATTAATAGTGGTTTTAAAAATAATAGTGAACGATCATTAGGCGTATATTTAAATTTCATTATTCACGTCAATGCCTCACCAAAGTCACGTGAACAAATATAATTCATTGCGATTTCTGAAAGGAACGTTAATTATTGCATGCAATAGTTTACTAACTTGTAACATATTTTGATTTCGTTCCAAATAATTGCAATTTTCTTTTGCGGGTTGTTTGTAACTTTTAAAAACTAACATTTGTAAATTTTCGAAAAACTAAATTTAATATTATTTTTTTAGAATGTACTCAAACTTGTGTTCGAATAAAGTTCTAAGAGGATTGAGTTCCTCTTGAAAGAGGTCCAAATTGTAAAAAGACAGACACTATACAAAAGTAGGTTACGAGTTTTTTCGAAGATCACCATTGTAGACACTTAACTCCGATTTGCTCCGCGTAAACCTTAACCTCAACGGCATTCAAATTCTATTTTAATCTAAATGCATCGGTAAAATGCACGGGAGTAGGACGGAAAAAAAAACGAAATAATTTTTTTCCGAATTCAAAGGAATTTGTTTAATTCATATTCGTCTTCAGAAGCAATTACACATCTATAAATATTAATTTGTATTTATTGGTGTTGCTCGGAGTGTATAAATATGCTATTAAAATAATAATTTAAACTTAATTACACACAGTAGCATGTAGGTCATACATATACAAGTGCATCGTAATTGTAAATTTGCTTTTCATAATTGAAATACTTGGGGAAAAATATAGTCTTAAAATGAACGTGGTATAATCCTGTTCATTTTAGATGGTATGTTGGTAAGATGTGACGTGCCACTATGTAGGTATTATCAAAACACTTTACATATGATGCATATATCTACATACAATCTACATATACATATTCATATTTAAATTATAAATATATATATATATATATTTATATATAAAGACGAGTTTTTTCATTTATATTGCTTTCAAAAATATTTTTATACGTAAAGATCTATATTTATAGCGACACGAATTTACCACAAATGTGTTGTTATATTAGTACAATTAATAATTGCTTCTTAATGGAGATAATGCGAAATAGCCACAGGTTTTGAAATTATAAAACAGAAAACGTGGATTCTCTTGCAGAATTTTTGTTTTACTTTTTAAGCCTATGAACGAAATATTACAAGGATACGATTGGGACGTTTAGTTGAAGGCTGACTAATGAAATGCTAAGAAAGGGCACAGTCAGTGATTTTTTCTATTCGAAAAACGATATTCACCGCTAATGTTGTGCGTAGTAATTTCGTAATAACTACAAAATTCCCTCGCAATATCAAAACAGTCTTTTAATTATCTCGTTTTCCGTTTTTATTTTATGGGGATTATGCTGTTCTCGTGATATTCATAATAATAAATTTTTTGCGTTTCAACTGATCGGTTAAAAATATACGATTAAAATTGTTTATTTATGCATTCCGTATGTAAACAATGGTGTTTAAGATTTGAGAACTAATTTATATACGTTATTCAATCAAGGTATACATAATCAATAGCAACGTATTAATCAATTAATTTATTCATATAATTACTAACTTATAATTTAGTAATATTATAGTAATAATTCATATCACATTAATGCTTAATAAGAACGTGATAATTGAGCCGACACATTATCCCCTGCTATACCTTCTTTTCTATTCCAAAGTTATACAACGATCCACATCGCCACGACAAAATGACGATTGCAAAAATGATGAAATAAAAACCGCTTCTTTCGCTATCCGGCATTAGGAAACCTTCAAACGAAAACACTTCGGTCACGGCAATGTACAAAACTCAGAATCAAAAGCTACCGAAGTTCCCTGGATATATAGTAATTGGTGAATCATCCTCGCGCGCCAAGGGCAGAGACGCAGGAACCCCAAGAACACTTCCTTTCAGATTCGGCGCTCGCTAAAAGCTTCGATTCATTTCTATAAGCTACGAAATGCCTCGCAGTTCAAGGTGGCAATTGGATCTTATCCCTCCCATGGCGTCGATAATCAGGATCACCAGCTTGACAGCGATGGGCTTTCTATACCGTTCGCGACCCTAAAAAAGGTTTCGCCGTTTAATCCATTTTTGTTCTGCTCGGCGCACTTGTCGCAGCCAAATTCCTCCAAATTCAATCATCTCGTTTCGCTCTCCATTCAACGCGACGACGACGCCCGATTTGTGAACCGACAGTGACGTCGCCTCGGAATCCTAAACAGTCCTATCCGAAACAATCCCGCGGAGCCACGCTCCGACTCGGAAACCAGCAAATAACTTTGTCGAAAGTCCCGCGCTCTGGCAACCAGCAACAACTTTAACTGTTAAAAGCCAATCGGTCATGATCCCGAGGCAGCCAGGTGCCGCGATAAAACTGAGCTTCGCAATGACACGCGGCGAATAATACCGAACGCGCTTTAATATATCCGAGTCAATTTCGGAAAACATCAACAATCCGACGGGTATATTGTATCAAACCCGGCGCGGCGTTCAATCCAAAGTTATTGACAGATTAAGCGCGCGCCATCACACGTTCATTCGATGATCAATCTTAAGTAAGATGCTTTGCACGATTTTTCATATTCCTCGGGTATAACTCTCGCCGAACGAACTCCTGCCGCCCCGCCGATATTAATACAAAACAATTGAGCGACGGTTCAACCAGTTTTCCGCCACGCCCGTTCGTTCATTAATATTTATCCGTCGCGGGGTCTTCGCCAAAGCGCGTCTTGTTCGGAGCCTAAACGTTCGGCACCAACGTTGTTTCGACTTCATTTCGTGTTACAATTCGAGAAAAAGTAGTACGTTTGAGTCAATTTCAGTTAAGTAGGCCGCAACTGAGACGATTACACTGTTAAAAAACATATAATTCATGTGTTTTAATATAATGCAAAATATTTTGTATTAACACAGCTGGTGACTTAAATAAGTCACTATGTGTCTTAAAATCGTGACATCTAAGACACCTTTTTTAACAGTGTAAACATGATGTACTTAAGGTAGTACTATCGATACAGTCATGTTCAAAATTCAAAAAAGATAAAAGCTTATTTATCATGATATATAAAACGTTTAAATAGTTAATTTATACTAAACTAAAACTAAAAACTATATACAAGAT
>JABFQC010005025.1:0-12054 GCA_022817085.1 Psilanteris sp. ZL-2020 | reverse complement strand
ATCTTTCCAAAAAAACAAAAATGTTTTGTAATTTATCTTGAATTTCATTTACATTTTTACCATTCACATAAATAATTGTATCATCTGCAAATAAATGGGTGTCAAATTCAATCATACAATTTAATTTTTTTAGTATATAGTAAAATATTTCCTGTTAAAATTAAATCACAATTGATATTATCTAATTGTATGAGTTTTTATTTAAAATCTATATATATTTTCTATAAACATATATTCATCGTGATATTTTGATCCGCACTTTTAAAATTAGTGTTTGAATTCGGTAAATATTTTATATCAAAAACCTTAAATAATATTCATTTTATATTAAGCTAATATTATAACATTTATAAATCATAACACGTTTTTATAACTACTTACAATTACTGATTGACAATGAAATGGTAAAATTAAGTTCCAACTATTAACATAAATATTTTATATAAATATGACAATATTCAAGTAAATTATTCACGTTTATTCATAACATTACATAGATCTATTATCATCATTTAAGAAACAAATAATATTTGGAAATTCTAAAATTTCACTTATTATAATAAATAAGATATTTTTAATTTTTGGATACAAATTATATTTGAAATATTGTAAATTAATGAAACATAATTTTCTTTTAATATTCTACTGATGTAATTGCTCGTCAAACATAATTCTCGTAAAATAATTATAATATTGTTTGAATTAAATATATTATAATAAAAAAATACATAATAAAAAAAAATTTCTCGATCTTCGTGCTTTCACTTTGTAACTCACTACGTTACCCCTAAGCCATAAATGACGGTTTGTTTACAAAGCTAAATAACCTTCATGAGTGATAGAATAAATATGTTTACCTTTTGCAGATTAATAGAAATTAACATAAAAAGTATAATGACGTTGGTTCAATTCTTGGTCAGTAAATTTTTTTCAGTAGTATGTTTCAGGAGATACTTATATCCAGAATATCGTAAAATAATAATTATGTTGCTAAGTATAATTAAAATTTTAAATCCAATAAAACGGTATTATAAAAATGTTAACACAATAATATTATACCATTATTCAATATTAATTGATATGCAATATTAGGAATAATATATATAATATCAGAAGATAATTTGTTTTTATGAATTAATTATCTTTATTATAATACGGTATTAAAATGATAATTAGAAAAATATTCATTGGATTGTTTTTTATCATCAACACTTAATCAAAGATTATTATCGTAGTATATACATATATTATATATATATATAATAATCGCCCAAATAATACTTAAAGCTTTATAAGGATATCATGATTAGTATTATGGAAATTACTATACTTTATAGAAATTTGTCTCATAAAATATAATTAATTTGTCTAGAAGATATTGTATTGTATATAGAAGATGTATAACAATTTTAGATATATTTGGTTCCAAATCCCTGAAATACCATAATGTATAGTCATTTTTAATATAACATTATTTTCCATGTATAATTAACTAATAATAACTTTGGTATTACATTGCCATCTATAATCGCTCTGTTTCTTTTATTTCATTTGTAATTTTATTATAATATAATTAATTATTTGAGCCTCGACAACTTAAATCCTAATTCGTCTCTCAATCTCAATCTCTCAATCCGGAATCAATGTCAATTACCGAGTCAACTTCAATGCTAAAGAATGTTTAATCAATAATAATCAAGCGAATCAAACCGATATCTTCAAATCTCCATTTTGATTCTTCGTTCAAGTCGGGACTTACTTCCAATTTGATACTCCAATTTTAATCGGTCCGCGACCGGTATCATCATCCGTACAGAATAGGGTTAGTTTAGTCTATAATGGACTTAGTAAAGTGACGCATTGCACACGCTTAAATGTCACATGACATTTTTCAACCAATGAAAAACTATGTCTCACTACCGCCATACAATATTGCGCTTTTCAGATACAATTTTGTATTGGTTGTTATGGCGCATCATATTTAATGCGTGATGATTACTACTACGATGGTTTTGTCAAACATCAACACCAAGCTCATACAAAATTTTATAAAGAAAAAAAATAGAAGTTTAACATTGAGTTTAGTTCTCTCGAGACAGGATTTTGAATTAAACAATACGTTTTAGAGCAAAAGGGAACAAGTTTTAACATGCGTCAATTGTAATGTTAGAATATATATATATACACATACTCTTATAAAATTTCTTTAAAATTGTCTCCCCGATGCGTTTTTCATTCATAAAACGCACCTTCGATGTCGATTATTTCTCAGCCGTAAACGTGCCCCGGTGCTCAAATTTCTCGAACGCAGTCGTGTGTCTTCAATTTGCATAGGTGATTTTTTACGAACAGTGGTCAGTCCGCAAACCGAACCTATGACTGGCTGATTGCACGAGGCTTTCTATGATTATGCAATGGCGATATTTACGGCGCGGGGCTTTTAGATTGTTATGCAATTTGCAGCGAAACCGCTTGGGATAAATATTATATTAAATTGTTAACATTTCGTCGGCTGACGGTTCAATAAAAGTTGCGCGCGATTATTGTTCGCAGAGACTCGCGTTACATAAAGTCGATGAAATGTAGAATGCTGTAACGAAATCTGTTTTTTTTCCTTTTTTTCACCAATCAGAAGCTCCCACTTTGCGCCGCGGTCAACGATTTTCGTATTGATAAAGCTAATGAAATGATTTCCGAGCAAAAATGATGGACAACGCGCGGCCGTAAATTGCCGACGAATTGGCGCGAAAAGGGGAATGCTCGGTTTTGATTGTAAATTTGAAATAATTTTCTTGAATTAAGACGGTCTCGGGTTGCAGTCGTTGGAAGGAAAAAGTCGCGTTAATGGACCGAGATGCTATCTACGCGCGTAATTCTGTTTACAAAGTTGCGTTAATTAAGGCTTCATTTATCTCACAAAATCAGGACAAATGTGTGCAATCGCAATGATGCACAGATGACGCCAGATTAGCGCGAAGCTGTGTAAATTTGATCGTTCTTTATGTGCGCGGACGTACGCGGTTTCCTGGGATTAAACACGACGATATTATTATGATTTGTAACTTCTTTTTCGTAATACCACTAATTTCACTTTTAATAGCTTTCGACGTTAATATTTTTACGCGGAATAAAATGTATATAAATAATATGATATTCCCGTTTTGTGCGTTTTCGTGTTGTTCAGAAATTCGTAGAACTAATTAATAAATTTGAAAGACACAATCAACCGAGGTGGTACTCGAATAAATTCCGAGAATAAACCTTTCAATAATGAAAATGGTAGTAATTATAATAATATAAATGATATATATAATAGTACAAAAATATATTTTATAATTTTAAATTTGATTATATGTTGTTAACAAAATCATAACCGCCCAATAACGAATTAATATAATCGAATAATAATTGTAGTGAATTACACGGAGAAATACGTTTACTTATACTTTCAGATAAGGCAAGCATAAAAACATTTTTCACGATTTAATAGAATTTATAAACAAAAATATTATGATCCTTACAAATTTTGCGATAAAGTATGGTGAAATATTTGAAATGTATTAAAATTTATCATACCATAATACTTTTGTTTATAAAATAAATTACATTCTGAAATATGTTTTTTTTTTATTTAATTAAATTATAATATAAACAATTTTTCTCGACTCTCGGACAATAAAGGGTCATTTTCGAGTTAAAAAATCATTGGCTTTTAATAACAAATGTTTGAGTAATTTTTTGTTGTTCTCAAAATTTAATAGCAATGCGTATTTTTTAAAGTATTTTACATGCATGAAAATACCGGATGAATTCTAAGAGTATAAACGTGTTACAACGCAAGGAAGAAAATAATTTATACGCATTAGTATATATATCTATATATATGTTTAAAGTCTCCATATAATATGGCTGACGTGGTACTACGAAACGCGGCATAGCGATGAGAGCATTACGTCTTTGACGAAAACAATATTAACAATTTAGAATTCCTGAATGAAAGATTTGAGTAAAAGCTTGAATAAATAAGTATCTGATGATATACTGCAATAATTTCGACTGTTATTAGATACATTTATTTGTTAATATAATAATAAATATAACCAGAGTTTAAACAAAAATATGCAACCAATGCATTTAATAATTGCGTATGTATGGACGAATTTCGTGGTAGTGATAGAATAATAAAATTTCGAATCAATAACGAAGAGTCCTGTCGACTTTTCAAAATATTACATTGCAAAATGTAAAAAACCGTATCATAATTTTTTTTTATATTATCGTTAAACTATAAAATTCAATGATTCATTTTGTTTATTTTGAAATTTCGGTTAGGCTTTGTTTACGTCAATTACAAAAACAGTTATTATCATTCGTGAAATAAAAACAACTCATCACATTGCATGACATTGTTTATCTCGTGTGTTCGTACATTTGGACCTTTTTTATTTTGTCCCAAAACATTAAAATTTCGCGTCGAAAAAATAACAACACAACGCAATAACCATGATAATAATCGCGCGAGTTATACAACCCAACCATCAAATTGCAACTCATTGAAAACAATCTTGCTTCGGACCCGCGTTCAAAAACAAAACAAGTTTCTTGTTTTGCTGGCGATTCAGCGTGAATCAATCACGTGTTCCAAATAGCAAAGTCGTTTCGCGACCAGCTATAGCACGAATCGAAATAAACGCGCGAAATTCTATTTTGATGTCTTCTGCTTGTTGCGGGATGCAAATTTGCGCGATATCGCCCGAGGGGCAACGAGCTTAGGTTATAAACATAATGCAACTTGTCGAGCGAGAGGAGAAAACCGGTGAGGAGAGACAGAGAGAGAGAGAGAGAGTGCGGCGAAGCGCGCAGGGGAAGTGTGTGAGACGCGAATCAGATTCGCGATAGCTTCCCTATTGCCGCTCGAGAGCTGGCTCGGCTATACGGTACGGTTAAACAGTTAACCGGGCTGGTTGAGTTCAAGGTTACAATGTGTACTACCGTCAATGTGTAGGTGAGCGAGCGCGCCAAGTCGCGGCTCTGACGAACGCACGCGGAAAACATCACAACACGCACCGAGACCAATGGCCCGAGATAACGAGCTTTGAAATCCTATATAGCGGTCGGATAGTCCATTGAAATGGTCAGAAATTAAATTCCAAATGAATATTACGCGCTCGCGAGATCAAATTGCAGGGAGCCATCGGTCGAGTGTCGCAACTCGATTACGGCGCTCTTCGCGTAATAAAAGTAAATGGTTTGTTATGAAATTTCAGTTCGCGGAAGACTTCGGGCGCTTGGTTGTATATTTATGCTTTTCGAACGGTGCGAACAACGGGCGCCTGTGAAACGCCGCTTACGAACTTTGACACTTGGGTAAACAAAGATCGCGCAAAAATTGGAAACAAAGTCATTCGATTGTGACGGTGTTTGTAAATCAATGAAGGTCGATGAGAAGAACGAAAGAAGACAAGGGGTGACCTTGGGGCTGTTTATTTACTGGTTGTTTTACAGGAAATGGCTGTGGCGAAAAAAATGTAAATAAAGCTGGATGCGTTGCATAGAAGAAATATTTATTACATTTTGTTTTTATATTTTCAGGCGCGACATCATTATGCAGATATCTCGTTTGTGCGATACCAAGAAAAAAAAGTTGGAAATATGTGTTTAAACACATATACTGACAGAAAAAATAATGTGTGTGCGCAACTATTATATTTTTTTGAAACAATTAATAAAGAGCTGAATGAACAAATTATATACTGTTAATATAATTCTAAAAGATAGTTGATATATTTTTTAAATGAATTTAATTCTGTAAATGGTTTTACTACACAATACATTATTTGAATTTGTTTTAATAGTTCATTCAACTATATAGCTAATAGAATATTGTCGTGAATTGTCGAAATATCAGAAACGTGTTACGTTCACGACTTAACTAACCTTATTATAGTTCGATGGGTCGCTTCTATTATCTTTGATTTCAAACTCCGAATATAATTTTCATAAAATTGAACTTTTTTAGAAATATTATAAGATCATAAATATATATATATATAAACTGGAAAGCAAACGATTGGACTATGTTAGTAAGTTACAAGCATGTGAGCGCGAGTAGGACCAATGTAAAAAAACTGAATGTCAGGTAGATTACGTTAATTCTGCTGAATTAGTTGATGCCATTCTAATTTCAATTTGTTCAAAAATAATTAATTTTAATTATTTAATTTGACAATTTCAGTTTTTACAATTAAAAAGGGCGTAATTTTTTGCAATTACAAAAAGTAGTTTAATAATATAATTTCTAAATTATGTAACAGACACAAAAAAATTCACTAACATACTATTTTGTAATATAGTCACTAATAAATTTGTGTCAAAGATACATATTACTATATTATATATATTATTTTTTTATTTGTATTTAATTTGTCTGTCGATTACAAAATGGATTCAGTATCATTTACCATTTACACGTTTGTTTGCGCATATTGACTAATTAGTTTCGACGAATGTTCCTTCTGGTATCAATATTACTATTCCTACCTCTCATCTTCGTTCGCAGCTGGTTGAATGTGGCATGGAGCAAATTGTCTGAATAACCTCCAGCTGTAACAGAAAAAATAATTTTATTAATTATTAATCATTCCGCAAAAAATACTTTACATACGATTTTGGCACGAAAAAAGTAAATAATTTATGTAGCTTATTAATTTTTTTAAAACTTATATCTTATAAAATTATAACGTAACAAACATTTGACGCAAGTAATATGTTAATTTTACGATTAACAAGTGATACTCTTCTAAAATATCAAATATAATATTTGATTTAATTATGATTTAATTTAATTATAACTAAATATATTTTAAGGAAACTAATATTTAATAATATTTTTTATAATTAATATAAATAAAATAATTTTTAATTGTGTTAACTGATTTACACTTACATCGGATTTATAATTTATACTTACAAAGCGGAGTGATTATATTCGTGCTCGGCATTCCAATTTTCGTTGAGTTTCATTTTCACGTTGACTCTCTGGCGCATGCTTTCATTTTTTAATTTAATGTTACTTTAATTTTCAAAATACGAAATAACGTACCCAACATTTATACGGATAACTAACAGTAACAAAAGCAATATTTTATATATTAGTTACATTTCAGAAAATACTTTTATATATATAAATAGTATTTTTTTCTATTGTATTTAAAATTTTCGAATTTTTTTATAGATATTATACTTACAATGCGGGATAATTATCATCGTTCCTGTTGTTTACATCACATTATTCTTAAAATAATGGTTTTGTGGTCACAGTTATTGTGATCCTAATCGTTATTTTTTTCGTTTGGGAAATTGTCCACATTGTTATACTGTGGCGTATAACTTAATACTAAACTAACGCATATTTAAAACTTAATTCGTTCATTTACATCCCCTCCGCCTCGTCTTATTACCTGTTATTATAAGAAGCTTATTTTATTATTGTATTGTATTAGATAAAAATGCCTATTATTTTACGCAGGATTAAAATTATAAATATGTCATAATCAGCAATATGTCAACATGTTACGCATGTCATAAAAATGCATGGAAAACTGATTTCCAATAAAAATTAAAAAAATAAAAAAAAAATAAAAACTATACGCGTTAAAAAGAAAAATTACAGCTATAACACAGTCAAATGTATAACGAAAATTAAGTATGTTTACGATTTTTAGGCATAATTAATCTGTGTTGACAAACATCGTGCACAATTATTGTTTTGGTACAATAATTTTTCAATGGAAATTTTTTTCCGTGTATGGTACTTTTATTGTGTTAACAATTTACTAACATCATTTTCTCTTTTATATTATTTATATTACAATTATAATTACTATCATTAATTGTTATAATTAATAATTATTTTCAATATAAAATTAAAATTAATTAAATATTTAAATCCTTACTATATCCTACAAGTTGGCACTGCAACCAAAGATATTAACAGTTTTATTATAATAATTTAATTAATATTTATACATAAATTATAATAATTATCATTTACTTCTAATTGTTAATACCCCGTTTATTGATGTTAGAATAGCGTTCCAAACTTTTATTGCCAATCATACTTTAACATAAAGTATTTCACTTTATTGTCTTTGTTACACGCATTATTTCTATATTGGTGTAGTCGTTGTTTGTAAACAAAACACTTTATTGTAAAGTGTGTTTGGCAACCCTGTGTTAGAATGACATCAACCAATTCAGTGGAATTAGGAATTCCACATATTTTTTTACGTTGATCTTGCCCACGCTCGCATGCGTGTAGTTCATAAACACGTGACCAAGAGTTCGCTTTCAAGTTAAATATATATTGGTATATAATGTATATAATATGTATATTATGATTATCACAGTGCTTAGGATCATGTCCGCGCTATTAAAAATCTAAATCAAAATTTATTACGTACAAATTAGCGGGGAAATCAAAATTATGTTTTAATTTAAATATACTTACTTAGTTGCATGTGTGTCACCAATAACTCTTCTAGTATACAATTTTTTTTAACAGTTCAATAAAATGTATTAGTTTTAAAAAATTAGAATGTATCGTTTCGTTTCTCTTCATTAAAACTCTTTGTTGCTCCTGCTGTAGTGTTAGGTAAGCGGTTACGACCTTGGAATTACACACTGAAGGTAATGAGTTCGATCACCGAGGATTTTATTTTTTATTTATTTTTTACTACCATTAATCGAGCATTAAATTAATACATTCTGCTTATATTATGTATTATGCTTATATTTTATGCCAGCGTAAAATGTTACCAAATTAAATGTATTTATTAACTTTAATTTAATGCCTGCATAATGCTAGCATAAGTTGAGCATGTGTTAACATAATGCGAACAGTACTTTGACACATCTGCATCGTTTATGTTAGCAGTATGTTAAAATTTATGTTAGTCAATTGTTAACACGATGCAACCATAATGCTTTCATGTTATTAAATGTTGCTATCTGTGTATATCTGTAAAGCGTATATAGTGCGCTAAGTTATAATTATAACTATTAAACAGTTATAATTATAAAATATCTGAATATACATAAACCAAGATACATTGTATATAAAAGGCATAAGATTATATTAGAAGATAATAAATAAATTAATATTAGCCGAAAAATATAAATATAATAATATTAATATTTGTATGCTAATGATTTTATATCTAATCTGCGTATATTTTGTTTATTTATTTGTAAATCTGTAAATACATAATTTAATTTTCGTTGTTAACTTTATAATTTATATTAATGTACGTGTCATTGTTTACACTTAATGTCACCTATCAAATTTATCTGTAACTCAATTATAAACACGTATGTTAAAACACGAATCGCTCTTTATAATAAAAATGTACTTTTAAGATATAGTTTTCCATTGGTTGTTACTGCGCATTAAATTGAATATATCACATTTTTACTTTCATTGTAATGTTTTTTTAATATGAGCAATTATTTTTTCATTGAAACTTCTTACTTAAAAACTTACGAATTACATTACAATTTTTTTACATATTAATTTATTCCGTTACTACATTAAATTTTTGATTATTAAAAATCACAAACATCAACAAACACAAACTTCAATTTTGATTTAAAAGTTGATATTTAATATATGTCTTTGATATATTCAATTCTATACTATACGTATAAGCAAATTATATATTCAATAGGGTATGGTATTTACAGTTTAACTTTTATAGTGCATATATGATAACATAATGTATATCCTATATACAGGGTATGGAAAAAGTTCCGGGACAGTTGAATATCTCGAAAAAAGAAAAAATACGTATAAAATATTTTTCAAAAACCTATCCAATGATTTTGAAGTTGCCCCCCATCCCCACCTCTAGACGGTAGTTTGGGAGATCAATTTCAAACTCTGAAATGAGAATTCCCATTTTCTATCGCAGATTCGGATCCTTCAGAAAAAAGTACCCCAATTTGATCTACGAGTTAATGCATTTCAGTTTGGAGATGGCGCTGTAATCGATCAAAATTAAAAGATATCAATATCGAAAATATCCAAAACAATTTGTCTTAAGGAAACAAATTCGCTCATTCAATGATATCTATTTTTTAAAGCAGTCATTGAAAAATAAATGTACATATGTAAATAATATTTACAATTTTTATTTATTAATTAATTATTATTTATATTAATTTTATTTAACTCACTTTCAATCCAAATTAAGAACCGAAATTGTCTAAATTGCAATATTACAATTTACAATATTGTAAATATTTATATTTTGATTATTTTTAAGTAATATTTTCAATTGTATATTATATATATCTTAATATAACATTATATTATATACACAAAAACAAACAAACAAAAAAAGTCAAATGTTCGTGAGAATAACAATAACAACAAGAATCTTCGGTTTAAGTTGTTATCGTTTTGAAACTAAAATGTTTTTCTAATTAAATGTAATCATTTTTTTTCTAATTACAAGAAATTAACACCTATCAGATTTGAAACAATCCATTTATCATGAAATCTGTTACACGCCGTTGGGAAATCATTTCATTGTTTTGTGTTATTAATTTAATAAATTAATACCTCGTAAATGACGTTTTCCAGGAAAGGCGAAGCAATTTTATTGTCAACATTAATTGGATTGTTTCTCTTTTTTTACATTTTTTTTTCTCAAGTCATCGCGAAAATTAACGACAATTTGCTGTCGTTAACTTATGTCGAGTCGTGGTGAGCCACAAAAATCTATCATGTGGAAATAACTTCATCTTGCAGGAAGTCAAATGTGTCTAAGAATTATACGAAATATGTTTCGTCGCATCCAGACGACCGTTATACCGTTAATTGCAAAGAGAAACTAAAGTTCAATGGTTCGCTCATAATATGTGTTCGTATGTATATTTAATTTATATACCGTTTTGTAATGTTAAATTCAATAATTGAATAATATTTTTCAACATTTGTTTTGATCAGGCTCGACGTTAATTTCAATCTTAATTAAAATGGCTAGGGTCACGGAGTGAGTTTTACAAATATTTTAGATACATTTATTTATTTGAAACCCTTTGGTTTATAATATAATACATTAATAGTATAGATAGAATAACAAAATAATTATAAAAATACAAAATAGTCGTATAAAGAATATGATGTTTGTAAGTTTGAACGTATAGTTAAACATAAAATTTCCATATTATTTTATATTTGAGGTTCCTTCAACGGATTTACATATTATTATTTTACATATAATTAATCAAATTACATCTAAGACTAGTTCACAATTCAGCCAATAATAAATAATAGTAAATAATAGATAAATAATAAATAACTAATAAATAAACAATAAACAACTAATGAATACACCAATACGTAACACATTCAATTGCTCATTAACTACCGTTTCGTATATATTCGCATACTGCTTTTTTAAATATATTAATTTTTCCACTATTTTTAATTGCATATGGTAACTGGTTATACATTATAATACCTTTATAAAATAAATTTCTCTGTGCTGAAGTAGTTCTACAAAAAACAACTCTCAAATCTTCCATTCGCCTAGTTGTTCTTCTATTGTCAACATCAGAAGACATCACGCAACGAAACAAATAATTAGGAATTAATTCATGTAAAATTTTATAAATAAATGTAACTATACTCAGAAATATTCTCTGTCTAATGGATAAAAAGTATAGTGTTTCCAGCATCAATTTAATGTCAGTATATCTGCTGCATCTAAGGATGAATCTCATCGCTCTATTTTGTTGTTTTTGAAGTTTATCAATATATTTTTCTTCTACGTTAATCAATATAGTTGAATAGTACTCAAAATGAGGGGCAATAAGTGATTTGTATAATAAATTTTTACTATAATATCCCATAAAATATCCCAGTCTATTAAAGTAATTGATTTTGAATCCTGTTTTGCGTATTATATATTGTATATGGTTGTTAAATTTCAATTTATTATCAACAATTATGCCCAAATATTTTATCTCATTTACTTCTCTAATAATTTT
>JABFQC010005024.1:0-12054 GCA_022817085.1 Psilanteris sp. ZL-2020 | reverse complement strand
CCCCCCAACCCCCCCCATGTAAAAATCTAGCCAAACCCAAAACGCGAGGGTCCTAGGGGACCCCAGTACCGTATTTTGTGGGTCCGTATGCAAAAGCACCGGTTGGTACCTAATATACAACTGGTGCTTTTGCATACGGTATGCAAAAGTACCAACCCATATATGAAGTGGTGCTTTTGAATACATTTTACACTGTTGCCATATTTATGAGTATTCAAAAGCACCGCTTCCGAAAAATATGTGTGTGTATAACATATATAAAATAATGTACACAGTTAATTTTTGAAATATTAATTGTAAATATTCTTTAATAATTGTTAATATGTTTATTTTTATGACATGTTAATATTAAAATAATTTATATCTGCAATAAAATATACGTTACAACTGTAATATGCAATTCACAGAAATATTTTCGCATGAGATATATATATTTGCACAAAATTAACAAAATTAATATCTCTGAAAAAATAAATTATTAATGCAAGCGAGCATAAAAAACGTATGAGCACTAGACTAATCGTACCAATACTGATTGCAACATTTAATCATAACATATAAACACAATAATTATTTATTATTTCATCTTGAAGTTTTATAATTGCGGTTTATTTTAATCCTTATAAGCAAGTTGGATTACGAATCTAATTCCAAGTTTTCTTGGAAGATTTACTTTCAACCTGAAAGCTGTCGTACAATATGCTTTAATAAGGAATTGTGACAATAATTTATTAAACATTAAGTAATAATAAGTATTTCACATTTTTCAATATTATAATACACACATTTCAATCGTTTTAGGCGTATTAAATGTAAAGTAAGTCAAATAATCATTATCTTATTTATGACGATTTGCATACGTACAAAATGGTATTGAAATTTTTGAAGTACTTTCGATTCTATATTCACGTTTTATATTCTCCGCTAATAAATGTAATTATTTAATTGAACAATTACTATATAACACTTTTGTTTATCATTGATAATTTTTTCGGGCATACCATGTATCTGTGCCGTGAATCGACTGTAGATTAACAGCTTAAATATTTGAATATCTTATTCCAAAATTATTTTATACAATTAACTCCCTGACAATCGTGTAGCTCAACGAATACATATTTGGTTATACTGGCTATTAAAAGATTGCTTAGGTAAACCATTTTTTGCCCGTATTTTTGTACTAGAGAATCGCAGATTTTTCCTCATACTTATGATATACAATATTTTGCATTTCTATATCATACAATTTATAAAAATATCTTTTATGATGGTTATTATTTTATCAAAATATTTAACAAAAGTATATTAATTCCATACAATTTTTATATACAATGCGAACAATATTTTCAGTATCATTATACTTATTAAACTGGTAGCTGAAAAAAAATGTAATTCATCATTATAATTATCAATATACTATATGTATTTAAATCTAATTTATGCCATTAGTATCATAAAACCAATAACATACAAACATACGTATATATTTACTGGAGATAATTTGAATGGTATTGAAATTTCTGTTCAATTTATATTAAACCCTCCTCATGTCCTCTTTTTATGAAAAGTCTCTTACTACGAAAATACGTTCCATTATTTCTTTGAACTAAAACTATAATTTGTTATAAAAAAGCAACCGCGCGTGCAATTCTTTCGTCTGTGACGTTAACGACGTATGGCGCAAATGGCAACTTGTTTCAGCGAAATTTCCGAAGAACCTTGCCTTGAAATTTGCGAAATCTTCACTATCGTCCGACTCGACAGCATTTACTTGTTCTGTTCGGATGAATGAAACGAGTGGTAAAAGCATCATTGAAATTTCGCAGCTAACTTCTAACTCAAACAAACGGATGAAAGCCCGAAGTAGTAGCAGTTAAACGGAAACAGGTCTATTGATAAGTTGTAATAGCCATTAGCGACGACTGCTTGAGAAACTTGGCACAGATAAGGGATACCCTTCGAACTTATAGTGGCGCATGACTCGTCTTAAGTCACAGATGATAGATAGCTTTGAATCTACATTCACGGTCAAAAGCGCGAAACGAAGCAGACGCGGGCAAAATTACTCTAGGGCAACTATTTGTGATAAGTATCCTATTATAAAGTGCATAACAAAGCGCCCGGCGTTAATTAATGAACGACGAATTAAGTTGCCTCTTACATTTATATTTGATTACGAAGGCGCTACGTAATAACACGAACGGATTCGCTGTTTCCGGTCTGCACCGGCTTCGATTTCGCTTTCATTTTATGATATCATTATTTGGACGTTAAAGATACAGCCTCCTGAATTATAATGTTGTCGTGAGATTGAGACGCAGTTGTACTTGTGTAATTAAACAAGGTTATTTTCTTCGACATTTAATTGGACGATTGGAAATGTTAAAATGGATGTAACGTTTTAATTGCGAATCAAGTATGGTTTATTTTCTTTGTTTCTTTGTTTATTTGTTTCTTTGTGATGTTATTGGACTGTGAGTTGAAATTTTGTATCGTGTCATCCAGGCAGGGACTTTTATTGGAATAAGTTCACGCCAACCATGGACACCCATTGTAGTTTTATGCCCGGAATGTGGATATGAGTCGATTCGACGTTGTTCACAAGTGGATTTTCGACGTCGGTCGCCAACGTCCTGGATACGTTATATGGACTGTAAAGCCGTGACTAAGTTGACTATTTTTCACAAGGATAAATTTTTGCTTATGGTAACAATTTTAAATGAAATAAATTACTGGAAATGTTCTAATTAAATTTTGGATTATTTTAATTATCTGGATTAAAGCGCAATTCATTCTGATAATTAATGTAACTTTGATTTATATAATAAAAAAACTATTTCTCGAAATGAATAAAATGACCTAAACGTATTTATTTACACGACAGTGCGATTAAATTTAATGAACGTAAAAATCAGAAATGCAAGTAAATTAAAGATAATGACGTATGATTATAAGTAAATAATGTAAAAAGATATTTATATATAAAAAGTTTAAACATCTTTTTTAAACTCAAATTAAGTAATTAAATTTTATCCTTCGTATTTGATGTCGGTATAAGTGCCGATAAAGTTTGTCATTTTATTAATCGTATAAAATAATTAAGTTCTTCATAAGTGAACGTATTAAATGCCAATTTAAATTACATTAAATAAATAAGGTAAAATACAAATGTTATTATAACACAAGTTGACTAAAAGTATCTTCCTTAATTAAACTTATATATAATACATTTTCTAATTTACGTCGCTAATCAAGAGCAAAATTACAGTGAAAATAATTCACATTAACAATGTTCACTCTATTCCAAGTTTTAAAATTTAACTATATACTACTGATGATAATTAAAAAAGAACATCTGATGATAATAAATATGGTTATAATTTTTATAATTTGTTCATGTATTTGTTCGCAGACATATATTTACATATACACGTATCATGTTCAAATCGCAAAATGCAATTTAAAAGTGCTGAAAATGTTTATATTCATTTTAAGAATTATGAAATTAAATTTTGTAATTAATATCATTTTCATGAATGTTTCTTAATTATGATTCTGCCACAATCATTATTCATGATTAATCGTAATGGCGAAATACGCGCCGGGTATAAGCAAATTTTGTACAATTTTTAAAAACCATTTAATAAATTTATTCACAAAATACTTCATTTCATAATAAATTAATAAATGAACATACAAATATATGTTAAATGAATCGTTTAATAAACAAATGTAATTAATAATAAATTACGAAAGTATTTAGTAAAAATTACGAATAGGAGAATTATAAAATTGTGTATTTAACATCTCATTCAGTTGTATATTCACTTATTTAGAAATGTTAATTTGTGCAATGATATTAAATACAATGGTAATCTTACGTGAATGCTAAAACAATCTTATGAAATGGTAAGGACTTTCGTCGAAACAGCAAACTCATGCTTGTCGACGATTCAATCCGAGATAAATTATAGGTATACAATCTATTACGCGAAGTCAAACAGAGTACTCAGATTTCGACTGTCGTTTCTCGTTATCAATACACAATGACAATGGGTTTTAATTTAGGTGCTTGTGAATTCTGTTAACAATTGATTCCATTCTTGCGTGTATATTTTCGTAGCGCACAATCAAGGATAAGCACCGTGCTTATGAAATATACAAATTGCAGATTTTAATTGAAAATAACTAAAATGAATTGGGATGATAATCATGAGTTGTGAATAAATTATGTGCTGAGACCGAAATGAAGCATATAATAAATATATAGTGCTTTGTGTATATATATATGTATGTTACATTAATAATATATAATTCGATAAAATATCATTGATTAATATTCATTTGAAATTGTATTAAAAAAAATACGTCAGATTACTTATAAATTTCAATTTTATCACGGCGAGAAACGTTTAATAAGATTATACGAAAATACCAAACATTTATCAGTGATTTACTCTCTCATTTCTTAAGCCAGAAGTTGGTTA
Organism: Psilanteris sp. ZL-2020; assembly: GCA_022817085.1. Classification (NCBI taxonomy): domain Eukaryota; kingdom Metazoa; phylum Arthropoda; class Insecta; order Hymenoptera; family Scelionidae; genus Psilanteris; species Psilanteris sp. ZL-2020. The sequence goes on along the minus strand of JABFQC010005024.1, from coordinate 7,567 downwards.
TTCCACATTCGCGCGGTATCGAACGTCAATATTCTCGAAGCTGTAAATTATGCGATAGAATTGCATGCAATTAAAGTTCTCGCGCTGAATTATCTTCGAAAAATGTCATTTCAACGCGAGCCCACATGAAAATGATTCTCTGTTATACGTGTGCGCATATATACATAATGTTATGTATGTGTATACATAAGACTAAAAAACGCACGTGAAAGTGTTTTTTGTCGTCCGTTTTTTCCACGATAGAAAGCAAATGTAAAATATTTGATTCGACAAAAGTTGTGATATTGTAAAAATGTGTTTGCGTTGCCGTAAAAAGGTATAAAAGTTAAAAATAACTTTCGAGATACAAAAATGTACTTTGTGAAGACTTTTGTGCAAAAACTATGCCGAGTATTTTCAATCATTTGTATTTAAGATAATGTTGGTCTCAAAGAAGCAAATTGGAATCGAATTTAAAATCAAAATTACGTCTTCGTATTATTAGCATTTTAAAAATTATTTCGAATCGTTGAAGAATAATTTTTAATATATTCAGTGCTATTGACAAATATAATTTTCATTTCAAACAAATTTTTTTTTTGTAAACGAATATAAAAACATTTTTCATATTATATATATGTAATTAACCACGCGTAATGTACTAATACATTTATAAAGAATGCATTAAGTAAATACGATTCAATGTATAATTTTCTAATTCCAATAGTGTCATTTTCTTAAATATTTCCAGTAATTGCACCCACACTTTTTCTAACATAATACACTGCGATTAATTTTACTTTGAGTTTAATCATACATAGCAAATGAAACTGGGATCCATTTCTTGTAAATCACATTATATCGTTTACATTTCATTAACTGGTTTCGATTATCCTTAAACTCTATCTTCATTATCTGAACTTCAATTACCCGGAATTCGAACTGAAATTCGCGGAATTTCGACGATTATAGCTGACAACAAGTTTTTCTCGGTGTAAAATAATCGTCATAAATTCGCACGTACGATTCCATCAACCGATCCATTAAGATACGAAACGAAATTAATATGGTTAAGTGTTGATATACAGCTTTCTTCTTGATCTTCAGTGCACTTTGTGAAAGTCGTTAACTACCGATGATAAGGTTTGGCAGATTCAATAATATTGTATCGGGAATTTCTTTCTCGATACGGCGCGTTTTGTATTTAACAGTAGGAAGGTCTGCAATAAATTCTAGAATCCACTTATGGATCCAGACGCGATAATTCAATATGTTTTATATAGAGAGACAACTATGAAATATAAGGAGCCATCGGTTCACCATTTTTCTGCAACGACTTTAACGATGATGCGAACGTACTATCGCATTTGAGTTTAGTTGCTCGCCTACGCACAATCATATATTCGCGCCACATATATTCTTAACAATTTTATTTCGCGGTTTTCTCGCTCGTTAGCGTTGCTGGTCAAAGAAGATAATATTTCCATATACAAGGGGCGACTTTGTTTCATTTGTTGCGACCAATTGCGATGAACAAGTGGTAATAAAATAAACACAGAATTTGCACTCGTTTTAGAATTAATCGTTCCAAATAAACAATTATACACTTCTCGATAAAGCTGAACGTATTCATTAGCGCTTGCGGAATTCTTTTTTTAAGGGTTATTAGCTTTAACTATATTAGAAGATACCTAACTGAATATATATTTAACTGTAAAGGATCTACTCTTATTTTTAAAACAATTCCTTTATTTTTTTACACGTCGGACCTTTAATGTTGCTAATCTGCTAACTCGACATGTATGAATTACATTAATAACGTGTGGAAACGGCATCCTTTACAACTACCTAACAGCCTTGGTATTTGTTATTTAAATTATTCCCGTACAATCCTGTCGTTAATGTGTTGGTTGGAGTTGGATTACAAGAAGTTAAGATAACAGCTTGCCTATTACATATTCCATATTAATTGGTTTGAAGTTAGCAAACTTTTAAATTTAATTTGTAAGATCAAATAATTATTGATCGAAATAATGAATTAGATAAGATGATGAACATTAACAAAATTACATTGAAGGCTTAATTAGATACAAATTTCCATCATATGAATTTTAACAGGTAATTAAAATAATTTTGTGGTTGCCATTATAGAAATTGGGTTGATATTATTTCAAACAAAGTTTCCATTTCAGTAATATTTGTTTAATTATCTATATGGAAATAACTAATGATCTAGTAATAAATTATTTCTGTCTCTATCGCTACCATATTATTCTTTATTTTGTATATATTATTATCTATATTTTGTTCTTTCGTAGTTCCATCAGCATTTTCTACGCTCGGTATTCCCGAGTTACATGTAAAGTAGTAATTTTCCTTTATTAACATTGAAGTTTCATCCTCGATATCTCACCTTAGAAAACTAATAGTGTTGTCAAACGCGCGGCAAGATCATCCAATATCTTTGCTTAACGACCAAAGCAATGGGGCATTCTCTTTCTCATATATTAGAACCCGCAGTTGGCCGGAAATACATCGCACTTTGCATTGAAATGAATTTCGCCGTTACTTAGTTTGCTCTCGGGTACGTAATTTCGCGCGATCTTCGTTAGACTAACTGCAAGATGAGTTTAGGTTAAGTGTGCTGGGAAATAGGACCAGCTAACGCGTGCCGTTTATTAGCCAGCCGATTTATAACCTAAATTTATGCGAATTTGTTATTAAAATATACAAGACGATAGAATTTCAATTTTTATCGTCTGGCACAGTAAAGGTATTAAATTTGTGAATTAATTTTAATCGTTAAATAAAAATAAATTATACGAGTTTAAATGAATACAAAGTGTAAAATACATTGCAATCAAACACAGAATAATAATATAATAATCTCACGAAAGGTAATAAGGTTGTTTGACAAACTGTTCTGTTGTTTAGACTAACGGAAAATCATTTACGAATTTCATGGTTTTTTCGAGTCGATCCTTCCAACAAATGTAGTAATTTGTGGATACATATATAAAATGGAGAATGATTGGATAAACGAATTTCTATAATAACAATAAACTTCTAAATAAGGAACTCATCTAGGTTTGTACAAGTCACCGTTTTTATTAAACGTCATCCACATCGTATCCAAGCTCGCCGAAGTCCAAATTCAGAGCCAAGTAACATTCGAACCCACCTGTAGGACGTTATGCAGAACCGAACTTTGTATGCCTAGGCGATATATGTTATTCGGTTAATTAAGTGCTCGTCCGAGGTTCTAAGCCAGAACCAACTTTGTTCCCCGTCGTATTACAGGACGCTTGTCTCAGCTTTGCCAACTCCTCAAACGCCACTTATCCTCGTTTCATCTGCCCGTAGTTCCAAATGAAATTTTCGGTGAAATCCACGTGTCCAGATATATTATGCGCCGGGCATTTGCGAGCGCGACGAAATTAAGACGAAATTACCCTCATGCGGGGTTATTTCGCAGAGAAACGAGGTCGCAAGTTCTGGTGGGAGGCTGGATTTCATTCGTACGCAAATTAAAGTACCGCGTCGGGATTCTAGTAGCTTTCACTGCTTAATCCGAAGTGTCTAAGTTAGAAGAAAACAACGCACGTTTTGATTAGTTTCTTCCGTTTATTGTCCTCTGTCTTATTTGATTCGCACTAATTGCATATATATATATATATATATGTATAAATGTGCCTGTGTGTGTACGTGAGTGTGGGTGTGTGTTATCAAAATTTTAATTCGCTATTTATATTATATATAACATTATTAACCTGTTGTTTACTTAATTAATTTTTTATAATTCTTCAATATTCTTCTAGTAATATTCGTTTTAATTTAATTTAAATTTGATTTTTTAGTAATTTAAATTTTAATATCCTACTAATTTATCAATCTTTATATGTATTTTGTACGATTCTCTGTTAACAAAAATGCGACAATATGTTTTAATAACCTAAGCCCTTGCTTGATTTAAAAATTAAATTTATTCAGGTGTCACAACTATATACATATATACTATATGTATATATACAAAAGCTAACACGCGCGTTTAGTTTTTTATATATAGTTCTGTAAACTGAATAATTAAATTAATAGGATTATATGAACTAACTAGAAAATTAAATTGTATCTAACGATAATTTATAATGAATTCCTTTTTTGTATCGTGACTCCGTGTCTCGCAATAAGGTTTTCCGTCGCAAAAATTAATGAGATAACATCTAAGACCACAGTACTACGTTATATAAATACGTATTTAAGCACCAATGTGTGCTATTAAATTTCAATTTCACAAAAACAGTTGTATATAATTTTATTACGGATAGAACTTATATTTAACGGTGCGTGTTTGTTTAATTATTAAACAAAATTTATTTTTCATCATTTTTAATTGATTATTAAATTACGCCTACATTCCATTACTAGTTACATATCTACATGTAAATATTCTGTCCATAAATATTAAAATCTAATTTCCTAAGAGTCATTACCCATTCTTGTTTTTAAAAACTTCAAATAATTCTTTAAATCATGACTCGATGACCGTTTATAAAATTAAATAACTCATTTCTTGTATGTTCATAAACTTATATTATATTATACATAATAAGGCTTATCAAACGCAATTCGTTTCAAGCTGATTCATGTTTTTTAAGTTTTATAGTCCATGATTTGAATCTTATTATAATTTCATAATATAATATGCTTTGTATAATTTATAAATTATAACAATAAAAACATATCTTAATTAAATAATTAATTGCCATTTCTTCAATTTTACAATCGCATAATACTTAATCTGACGCCTGAAATCATCGACACCCGATCAACAAATGACATTTATAATTTTAGCAAAAAAAAACTAATTTGTTCTACTTTATTTCCGTAATATCTTTCTATGTTCTATTATTCTTACTTGAAACTGGCATTTTGTTGACAACGTAAATCATGTGAAATTAAGTTTACCAAGAACATGTCACAAAGATAAGCAAATTTCGCAGAAAAAACGAAAGTACAAAGCGAAATAAAAAATGGCTTTATGTTGTATTACTCGTTAATAATTAATGGAAGGACCGCGCGCTGAAAAGCACGCAAAGTTTGTTCACTTAAATGGAGATTTGTGCGTCGACAAAAGCAACAGTTCAAGTTTGCGTGAGCGCCGGTTCATTTTATTCCATTCGTTTCGTGAAATAATCACCAGGATGAGATCTAATACGGTTGACAAATTTTCTTGATAGCATGCCAAGAAAATCTTGACTCGCGTTGGCAAAAGTTTGTCTTGAAGGCGAGTTATTTGCAAAGACGGTGCGCAATTTTTGCAGACTGAACGAGAAGGAAACATTTTCAAATTGAAGCAGATGCATGTTAAAAAGAGCAGCAAAGTTGCGCGCAAAAGGTGATAAGTTAATACCGCGATGAAAGGGATCCACGTTTTTTCTCAATTTCACGGGAATGTAATATACTCGATGTTATCTGTTAACATCCAATTTGCCTTTTTTTCGTGCCGCGCAATTATAAAACGTTATTTAAATTTCTCCGGCGGAGCAAAGGCAAAACCCCGAGACGTTCGCGCGCTATTTAAATTCGCTCAAAGGTTGCCCTTTTTTCAAATCAATTCCTTCAAAGTGGAACATTTACTCCGAAATCATCAATGGGTATAATTAAAAGCCGCCGTCACTCTGTATGCGATTCATTAAAGCTGTTTATAATCTAATGGCAGGTCGTGATTGAAAATACAGGGTCATTTCTGGATTCGCTTGGCGAGGTCTTATCTCTTTGATGAAAATTTGAATGCGATTTCGTCTCTATTGTGCGGTGATTGGATCTTCATATTCAAGGGCAGATAGACATGTAATCATCACGTAAGTCCAAGGACTGACAAATTGGATGGCAATGGTCGGTAGGGGTCGCCTGCTGAACATTTTAAAGCGCTTGGCTCGCCTAAGCCGCCAATGAATGGACGCTGTTTTCGTTGGTCAAAACTCATTTCGTGCGGGGTCGAAATACCCTTACGACCGGCAGGGTCTCTCGCGCCCGTTCTGCCCTAAAAAAAGCTTCGCAATCCATTTTATACGGTCTACCTATGTAATCCGGAATCGATCCAATGATTCCCACGCAAAAGAGGATATTCGAAAAGCTGCTGCGGATATGTATGTAGACGAAGGATCTCGTCTCGATCAGGTTTTTGAAATTCAATTTCGTTCTGTGTATTTCGTATACGTTGCCGTGAAAAAGACACTCAATTTGCTGATTGTTAAACGTTTTGTTGAGAATATGATAAATCCTTCAGTCAACGGTATTTTCGGGATTGCGCGGTCTTATTTATTTAAATTTGTAACAAATTTATTTGTATTTAGTCAAATAAAAAAAGTCGATAAAACGATAAAAGTTCGTTTCGAATTGAAATCCGTATCTGCGTGGGATAACTTTTCAAAGATCAAATATCTTATGATAGCGCTAAACATTCGTGACTAATTTATAAAATGCCATTATAATTATGGTAACTAATACATAAATATGAATTGGTCATTTAAATAATGATTAAAAATAATAACAATATTTATTCATTTAAAAAGTCTTAACAACGTGAGATTTATTTTAAATTTATTTTTACGTATATAATTCAATAAAATGATCCTAATTACATGGAGTTAATATCGCCATTTACATTATTAAAGATTTTAATTCTGAATTAATGAAAATTGTAAATAAAAAACAGTATCGATAATTAGTAATTTCAAAGTAATGTTTACTTATGAATTTGCAATAATAAACATTATTAATATGATATGTGATTATTTGCACTTGATATGTAAGTAATACCGGATAATGAATGATGATTAATGATTGTATAATTACATTTGTTAATTAATAATTATACGCATAATGAATAAATGTTACATTATAGATATATATATAGTTGTGTATTATTATTAAATAATATTATATTTACTGATACATATAAGCATTTAAACTGTAATTCGCAAGGGAGGAGAATTTTTGTGATAAAATTAAAATTAAATTCTAATCGTCGCGTATAGTAATAACTGACTACTAAAAAATTAGATATTATTGACAATTTTCATTAGTGTATGTGTGCAATAATTATTAAAGCGTCAATTCCATAAATTTTACAGTTATTCTTATTTTCAATGCTGGCATCCCGGTTGCACCGAAACCTAAACTTTGTGGAACATATTATTATTCCGTAATATTCTAAATTTGGAATATACTTTGATTTCAAAAATAATATTGTCCTGACGAAAAACAAGGATTAGAGAAATATTTGGCACTACTCTAAAAGATTTATCCCTAACACGCTGTTAAAACAATTATCCCGAGAATTAGCGGTCGTTTTGGTCTCATCGGGGATTAAGACGTGTTTATTTACTCTGTTCCCCAATGTTTACACTTCAAGAGTACAGAAAATATTATCATCGGTTGGTCGACGGATGAGTCCGGGCTCGTCCACGCTTGTTCTTTAATTTTTCACGAAAGAATTATGAGACGAGATCCGTGCCGCGTAAGAACCGCTTGGTTATTTTTAGACCTTCCGGATCGGGTATTCGGTGCGCCAGCGATATTGGCT
>JABFQC010005023.1:0-12055 GCA_022817085.1 Psilanteris sp. ZL-2020 | reverse complement strand
ATATACACCTGGTGCTTTTGCATACGGTATTCAAAAGCACCAACCCATATATGAAGTGGTGCTTTTGAATACATTTTACACTGTTGCCATATTTATGAGTATGCAAAAACACCATTTGACAAATATACGCATATTTATATATATTGTAGCTCCAACAAGAGTTGTTCATTGTCCAAAAGATGGAATATCAAACCGACATTTGTTACATACCGGACGTATAACTGGCATAACATCGTCGCCATTTGCCTCGAGTGACTCTTTAACAAATGATGTAACCAGAGACCATAGTGATGGAATTTGGAATGAATCGCAAGCGACGGTTTTACAAGCAGATTCTGTTTCGTTATTAACACCTTCGTCTAAACGACGTCATATGTTAATTTTACAACATCAACAACGGTCATCCATGGATACCGAAGCACTAGATGTTGAAGATGACTTAGAAATTTGTCCCCCGAGTCCTCGTGTTCATTTAGAACCTGCAACTCCAATTACTACTGTTCCAAGGTTTAACATTTGCTTTATAATATATATATATAATATTTATATTTGTTAAATGTTTTATAATTCACAAATTTTTATTAGTATCGAACAAACACTAATGGCAAACAATGGTCGACCAAGAAGTGGTCTCAGAAGAAGTCCTCTTCCTCCTCACTCTCAACAACATTCGCAGTCATCAAGTGATTTTGGTTTGAGTCTAGCGAGAACTGATTCAGGAGGAAAAACAAATACAGATATTTCTGAAACATCAACCACTGATGACTATATCACTGCCAACACGTCAACAGGTACAGGGAACACAACTGGTACATCGGCCACTACCAGTTCATGGTCAAGACCACCATATCCAGCCTTAGGGGGAGTTCCTTCAGCTTCAGCGACAGGAACTGTTGCTGATGGTAGTTCCTTCGAAAGCGCTAGCTCAATTTATAGCTTAGCAAGGAGCGAGGTATGTGGAATATTTAATAAAAATTACATTTAAAATTGATTATACCTAATTTTATTATAGAATGTTATTACAATTGTACTCATTTTATACGTAAGATATCTTGTTTACTAATTTTTTGTTCTTCTTATTCAGGCGGTTGTCGAAGAGTCAGTTACTTCCCCTCCTCCTATTGTTATAAAAGAAGAAAAAGAAGCATCTTTTGTATTAGAAAATCAACCATCCCCAACAAGATCTACAACCAGCAGTAGTTCTGGTAGCTATGACCTTGAAGATGCTATGCCAGATGTTGTCCAAGAACCATTTCCAGCGGCTCCTCTTTCCGGACTTGTTTCGGAACTTGAGATAGACATCGGACACGAAGTAAAGTACATTCATTCAAATATATTTTACGTAAAGTATAATTCTGGAATTAACACAATATTTTTTAGATTTATAAACCATCCCCTGGATTCCCAGAATCTCCTCCTGAACGTCCTCCATGGACTGACGATGAACGACGTTACAGGAAAAGCTCGTTTTCTCTAGATTTCATTTCTGGGCAAGAGATAGAACTTGAACGCACAAACGACATGATTCTAGACAATATGGAGGTTAGCCCGACTCCAAGTCATAGACATAAGTCTAGAACCAAATCCATAACATCTAGAAGTCCTCATCGAAATAATAAGAAACGTGACTTACAACCACTCATAAGAAGTCCTCAGGAAGAATGGCGAGAACTACCTGAAGACAGTGGGCACATTCAAACATCGGATGATTCAAGTTGCAGTCATCATTACCATCATCATCATTACCATCACCATATGCACAAAGATGGATCCGATAATAACCGGCATAGAAGAACCAGGGAAAGTCCTAGAAGGAAATCAGGAAGCTATATATCAACACGTCGCCGTAGTAATGAGGTATATTTAACACATAATAACATTTACAATTATTTAATATTAAATAACATTTAAAACCAACCTTATTTGACGTAGGATAAAAATGCAGCTATCACTGGAAGCTTACCTCGTCGAAGGTCGAGGGCAATAGATGACAGTCCATCTAGTAGACTCAGTCCTGGAGGACGGTATCAAAGAAGTCCTGGTCATAATGGTCATACAGCTATCGTTTTGAAATCCCCTAGTCCAGAAGCAAGATTAAAAGCAGTATCCGCAGAATCTTTGAGGTCTGTTAGTCCTGGTAGTGACAGTGTCTTTTACAGCGAAGCGACGGATCAGTACATGTCTATGTTGGACACACAACATTGTCATCACTGTGGACGAGAGGTAAGATCTGAGATTACATTTCATTCAAAAATTAAAACAACTAAATTAATTAAAAACTAATTTTAAAATGAATATTTCTGTCTAGGTTGCAGAAGATATTGTACAACCACCAGCAGGATTTGCAGACTCGCCGGAGGGTCACCGTTCAACAACCAAACATACTAGTCATAGGCTTTACAAAAAATTTGATAAAAGGTTTCGTTCAGAAGATCGTAGCGAACGGAGGCATCATCGTGGAAGCATAGGAAGATCCGATGTCAGAGCAAAATCTGAAGAAAGAAGCAGTAGACCTAGCAGTAGAGGATTCGAAGATGGCGTTCGGAGAAGACTTCAAGCAAGAAGTACTGATGCTAGTATGGAGATATTAACAGGTAGCATAATTGTCTAATAATAATAAAAGGTTTTTAACTTATTGAAATAAAGATGAATCTAAATTATTAAAAGTCTATAATTTTATATTTTGTATTTATTCGTGATTTATGAATAACAACATATTATATTTTTAAAATGTAATTATATATGTATATAAATAATTTATACGTTTTGGTGTTTCATTTAAACCCTTATCAATAAAAAATAAATTACTAAATAAATACAACGATCATTCAAGATATATAAAAGATTTTATATCTAAAAACCCAATATAATTCAAAAATAAAAGTGAATTATTTCTTGCTTCCAGGTCGAGAAGATGAGGATACTTATATGGAGCCTTATACTAGTGGGGAATGGATATATATTGGCGATTTGGAGGAAAGTCACGTATGGCGACGACCAGACAGCCGAGATAGCGAGGAAGATATTAGCGATACTTATATGAAAGAGCGACGAGGGTCTCAAGAATCGACTGAAAGTGAAAAATGTTTTAAAAAAAAGTACCAAGCCGCGACACATCGAATGGTTCATCGTAAGAGCAGCGGTGAAATGTACAAAAGAATTCAACGTAAAAGCTTTGGTAATGTATCATTCACGCTTCTATTAATCGAAATTCTATATTATGGATTTCCAACATGTATTCTTGGTGTATTAATAATATTAATGCTTTGAAGATCATCTTTAAAATTCATAAACATTAAATTAATAATTACTGATGAGGATAATTCTAAAACATAATCACAACCTTTCTTCAGGCGAATTCAAAATATGTTTGGCGTGTTTTATTAAGTCGACAGCAACCCTTTTTTTGTCGGATAAAGGAGGGGGGGGGGTAAATGTCAATAAAATAAAAATTCTTGATATAAGCTTAAGTTATTAGCTATTATGATTATGATAACATAGATATTTCTAGATTATAGCCATAATATTATATTAATGAGAATTTGATCAAAGTTCTTATTCCTTCACGAGCAAGTTCCATTAATACGTGTGTATTGACGTATCCGTGTCCGGTTTATCAGAACATGACGGGCGACGTTTCCTGATAGAAATACTACATGGCAACATTTGTCTACTCAAATTCAGATGCAGAGTCCAATGTACTCTATTTATATCGATGAAAAATTACATTCCACGTATAATGAGTTTGAAGAATACTGTCTAAAGAGTCATATTTTTAAACATTTCAGCACACTAACACGATAATGAATGAACCATATATTTCAGAGTAAATATTTTATAAGTTTGTACTTGAAATAATATTTCATTCCTCAATGATTATTATTTTTTAGTTATGCAGTTTATTGAATTATTTGTAAAATGTATTAATCGCGCGTGAAATTTAATTAATTAGTAATTTGAGAACGAAATTATTTACTTGTGACAAAAATGTTTATGTTTCTATTGAATGTAATATATGTCATTTTGAAATTAATTTTTTGTTACAATTAAGAACTATTCTAAGCAAAATTTAGAAACAGATGCATTTCAATTGTGCATAACAATTTAATGCGTTCGGATAATATTTTTAATGATATTTTATAATATTTTATTATTACACAAAAATAACAAATATAAAATTTTTGTAATGAAATATTCTTGATATTTTGGAGTACAATTTACAAATGTATCTAAAAATATTTAAAAATTAGATATTTTATAAAGAAACTTAATTACAAATTTATCAATGTAACGTTATTACTCATATATATTTCAATATATTATTATTTAAATAATATTTGTTGAAGTAGCTTTTTCTTACCATAACTTTTATGAATCTCCAATTATTATTAATTGCATGCGCGTGACTTTAATATAATGAAAATACAAACAAGATTTATACTGATCTTTAGATTGATTTATTAGTGGTATTTATATAAAAATCCATAACTTTTTTATTTGCACTTTAATATTTTAAAACTGAACGGCATTTAAAACACGCAGACACTAAATATCATAACTTATTATAACTTATCATAAAAATTGCTTATACATTGTAATTTTGAATATTTTAAGAATTCTATTTTTATATTAACACATTAATGTAGGTTAGTTCTTATATTATCCGAGGCAATGGCATATGTTGCATCTTTAGCTTCTGTAAGAAGAACATATTTAAAAGCCTTACTTACACTTGTTATAAACAAATGTTAAATATACAAACTATATTATATGCACAATTTATATTTATACTCAATATTCACAATACTAAATTTCCGTACAATTTTTTACTCTCCACTCTAAATATACTCAGTAATTCCTTTTAACCATTTATTCCATCTATTAAAACTTATCACAACCAATAACCATTTTTTATTGAATAACATTAAATTTCTAATTCAATATTCTCAACCAGCAATTACAATTTATAGATAAACATTTACTTTCCTTCATAAAAATATATCAAATTATCTTTGTACACTGAAAAATATCCTTATAATGTTTACTACATTTCATAATGATTGTGGATAGATTTTGATTTATAAAAAATAATCCTATATATATTCTAAACATTATTATTTATAGAAAATATAATTACTATATTATATTTAAAACTGTACATTAAAAACCAAACCATACCACGATAAACACTATTCTTTCACTGTAATGTTTTAAAGGAAATACAATTTGAATTTGTATGCAACTGTTTTAAAATTCAACATTTTTTTAAAACTCTTCAAAAAGTTTACTTATCAACGAAAATACAAATAATAACTAATAATCCAATTAACTAACTAATTATTCCCTCATACCTCCATCGTCGTCATTATTATTTCACATGTATATTCCCTTACAATATCAACATCGTTAACCCAAAAAACGACCACTAATCGGTGGTCGCTCTCTCACTCGCTTCGCGCAACCCTCCTTTGAAACGTTAGAAAGTCCCTGAAAAAAAAAACCTTCCCGAGGTAAAGAACACCGTTCCAACTCATTCGCGGCAATTAATGACCCGTTTCGGTTGAATTGGGTCAGCAGTCGAAACCGAACCCGCGCGGTACTACGTATCGTTGAAATATTTCGCCTACTTCCGCTGGGTCGGCGTGGAAAAAGGGACCGCGGGGTCGCGCGCTTCTTCCCGATTCTTAAAATAAGACTCGCGTAATACGGCGTTGCCTAAATATACGCGCAACAGTGTCACGAAGCGAGCACACGAGCACGTTGCGGGCATTCGTTGTGGTCCAAAAACAGACGAGGGAGGGCGACGGGAAGGGGGTCGCCGAGTCGGGCAAAATTCGTCTCGTAGAAGCTCCGGCGGTAGTCAGTGGGTCAGGGAACCGATACACCCGCATCCCGCGAGATCGTTCGGTCTATAAGTTTTGGTGCCGTTGGCTTACGCCGACGCGATCGTTGACGCCGGAACTAGTGTTATATCATAGAATGGTGTGTGACTCGGCTGGTTCCGAATTTTCGTCGGAACTGGAGCGCGACACGTCCCTCAAAAAAGCACTCGAGGAACTCATCAAATGTATGCTCAGGGTTTGGTGCAAGGAGGGTCAAGCCCTTACCAAACTCGGACTGCTCACTTCTGGTAAATAAGCAAGCACGCGGACGCAAAAAGTGATGAGGATGATAGTGAGAAACAAATTGACGGGAAGAAAAGTATTATAAATGGCTCGTCGAGAAGCAAGTGTGTGACAGAAGGGTTGATGTTTTGAAATAATGATTATATTAATAACTAGTTTCAGAGCGTTTTTCACAAAAGCACGCGCACTTTCACTATTTTTTGCTAAATAAAACACTACGGTCACACGTTTAATTATATGTGAGTAATTTTTAATACTTTTTTTCTTTGCGCGTAGTAAAAGTGGGATGTAGGAAAATTGCTATATTGGGTGTATTAAAAAGTTATATGTAATTTGAATATATTGTTACGTGCGTTGGAAAAGTTTACACTAAGTATGTTGTATAGACATTTTTGTAATTATGATTTCGAGTATATCGTACTTTTATTGGTTGTATGGTAATTTTTGTGGTCAATTTTACTAGTGAGATTGAGTGTACTTATTTTTTGAATTTGCGATTGAGATGAAATCTTAAGTAATTTTGAAATGTATATGAAATTGATTGGGTATATACTTGCGGGTTAAAAGGTCGCAAGAAATTGTAGCAGAAGATACTTACGTGTATAAAAAATTGTTAAGGTTTATGTAACTTAAATTTTGAGTTGATAAATAAATTTAAATTGAATGAAATAAAATTGAACGGTCAAGTCAAAGAATAGTATAGAGTTAAATGTATTCAACTCAAAATGGAGAACACTCAACTATATATTTTTTCAATTTATAAATCTTCTTAAGGTTTTTGCAATAAGCCCCTTTTGCTATGGTTACTTGTGATCTTTTAACCGGGATAGGTATTATACATTGATCTAATTATTGAAAATTGACGTCTAATAGTTGTATTGTTTCAATTAATTTATGTTATTTTAATTTAAATAATAATTATACAATTGCACGGGTTTTTTTGTTTATTATGTAATTTACGCTGCAAAGCAATATTGACATATCTCGTTATATATGAATATATGTATATATACATATAAAATAAGAAGCAGAGTGAACAGATAGATTATTTGTTGTACATAAAGAGGAATTAGCTTTTAAGGATGTCGGAATCTAAATTTAAAGTTGCACACAAATGAGAGTCATGTAATTTAAAATAATGATGCTCATTAGAAAGCGAGGGGTATTGTCAACGATTCTGTCAGTCTGACCTAATTTTTGATAGACAATTTAACTCGTAATAATAATTTTGCAATTTCATCTAAACCCAAAACAATTCATGATGTTCTTAGGTTTGAGAATTTGTTTGTTTCTTTCATGTTAATATTTTGCTTATTGGTATATTATATATCGGTAATTCTAGTGTTACGCCACACACACCCGAAAACGGGACGGGATACATGTTATCGATATAGAATTTGACATAGATTTCGAATCTGAAAAGAATTTTTGTCGGACTCTATCCGTTTTCGAGATAATCGAATAATTATATTTTGCATACCGACCACTTTGTGGCTCTCCTGTGTGCAAAATTATTTTAGCGAACCAAATATATATCATATATATTATATTCGTCTAACTTAGTTTTTAATATTACACTAATAATATTAATGCAGTCGTCTGTTAATTTCAACAATAATAATGAAATGTATAAATCATGAAAAGCATATTTAAATTTGTTATAAAAGTAACGGAAATAACTATCTAGGAATTTATAAATTTTATGCTTGAACTGAATTATGAATACATATATACGCGCATAACTACTTGCGAAGGCGTCGTGATTTAAACGTCCCATTTCTTTAAGATCGTATATGATCTGAAAATCTGCAAATTAATTGCTGAATGCAAATGGTTGATTCTCATATTAGTTAACTATAGTTATTGGACAATTATTGCATTGCTATGAACAACTATAAATCCTATAATATCAAACATAAACAAATAAAAATGTATAGGATTATTACTTAAACATATTTAAAAAACTCATGCCATGACAGGTGATGAGTTTATATATTATAATTATCTTTATAATTAGGAAATGTATTTAATTAAAATTAAAAAAAAGTAAGAAATTTTTAATATATTTTTATTCAGAAGAATACATATTTTTAGAATTATTAAATATTTATTATAATCATAAATAAACTTTACATAAATTTATTATTTTCCAATAATATATATAAATAATAGATTTCATTTAATCTTTATTGAAAATAACCTTCCCTGTATTAAGTTTTTATACAATTTGAAGTAACTTCAAGGAACGCAAAGGTGGCGAGAAGCCATCTACAGTATATCTAATCCAATGGCTTCTAATAACAACCCCAGAATTTTCTCTTCCAATATTTGCTGGATTCTTGAACTCTCATAATCTGAAAAATACTCGATTTAGGTATTTAGTTTGATTTGAAATGCATAACGTAAACTTTTTCAGCTAAAATATTGCAAATATCAATTGACATTTATCAAAATAGCAAAAAAAATACCGCGATAACCTAGAAATAAAAGTAGAGTCATTTAGACTCCCCCCGAAATAAGAAATCTCCTCCATAGAATTTTAATAAATAAATTACGAATAATAAAAATGAGAACAAAAAATGAGAACATATAAACTGAATAATACTTACAGCAATTGCCTTGACGGTCGATGACCAATTTATGCCATTTGTCTTTATTATTAGTTTCAGTGAAAAATTTATATTTTGATATAAACTTATGTTAACTTATTCTATCAACCCATAACCCCAAATTTATTCGATTCAATTAATCCTAAATATTGTATTATATAAATTGTGCGATATTATTTTTAATTGTAACTAATAAATATTTAGGTTGTATTTTAGAATTGAATCAGTAATGAGAGAAAGAATAAAATTATATCAGATTATACTATCATCTAATAACCATCCCAAATCTGGATAAATCCTGCAATATATTATTTCATACACAGAAAAAAACGTTTGTCATATTTAGTCAATCATTGACTAATGTAGTCACCAAAAGTATTAATATACGAACAAGCGATCTGATTGTCATACGTTGACAATAAAGTTATTGAATAAGTCAATTTAAGATTAAAGGTTGACAACATTATTGACAAATTTAGACAATTATATATACCGTTGATATATTCGCTGTTTCAGACAACCCTAATTTTTTCTATGTACATATACAATACCGCGATTGGTACATTATCATTGGAATCTTCATTTTTATCTGATAAATGATATTTTATTAAATAAAATATCTATATATTTCTTATCTACCATTTTTTTTTCATTGATTTATGCAATTTTCAAATATATTAATATCAATTTTAGATATTTTAAAAAGCTCAACGTTAACAAAAAAAACTACTCTGAAATAGCAACTACTTCATTACAATATCTACAGTTTTCTTCGCTTGCATCAAACGCATTATGCAAAAACCATATTTTAAAAATTGCATATAGTGGTGAACAAATTATGTGCTTTGAATTACAAATATATTAATATTTATAACTAAAACATTAAAAACCCAGTCCAATTGCGGAAGAAAAATAATTACAAAATGGAGAAAGAATAATGCAAATTGATGAACATAAAGATAATATTACATACTATAACTTTAATATTATTCACAGAAAAATACTGTTGCACCAACTGCGATTATTCCGTCTCATATTATGCAGCAGAAATGAGCAGCTCGAATATTATATGAAGACTTCTCTCCTGTCAAGCCGTAATCATTCTAATTACAGAATGAATGATAGCATATATATAGTTTGCTATAAATATAAAAACAGTAATATTTGATTAAAACAAAACTATTTTTATTTGATAAAAAAATTATTAATGGAGATAACACCTCAAAAACAAAAATTAACGTACACGGATATACTATGTTATTTAAATTTACAATATTTACATGTTATTATAATCAAGCGAACAAAATTAACCATCAAATTTCCAAATCCATCATGTCACTTTATTATGTTTATATTTTTCATACAATATACTCTTACAAACATATCATTAAATACAATTTTAAAAATGTCTCGATACTTTGTCATAAAATTTTAGTTGAAATTCAATACACTGTTGTAAATGGAACAGGTTTTATTTCATGTTTCATATGCGGGATTTGAAAATTATATGTGATATTATTTTAGTCGTATAATTTGTTTCGTAGAATAATTATGAGTATTATTCATATTAATAAATAAAAGTAATAAAACAAGTGTAAATATGCATTTACATTTTGGTAATAATTAGCAAATACAGTCATTTATATTAACCATATATTATACTGAATTAACTACATATGCACTGAATATAAATTTAATAATTTGAAAACATTTTAAACTCTGTTTAAAAAAGAATCATATTTAATTAAACTATAAATAATAACGCGTAGATAGAGTTCGAGACTTCAAAAACGATTTGATTGGTGCGTTACGCCAGTGCGAAAATGTAACGCCATTACTGATTGGCGCAACTTAAAAAAAATCTATATTAAACTTCCTATACATCCTTTAATAAGTATAACAATCAATAATAATAATAATAATAATAATAATAGTCAAGTAAAAACAAAATTATTTGATTGTTATCACTGCATGAAATTAGTTTCCTTATTAACAGAAAATTAATTATATACGTTGATTACCTAAAATTTAATAATTATTATTCATATATATTGAAGTTTGTCGCAGATGTAGACACAGGTAAACAATACTAATAAATAATATTATTTGATAAAAAATAAACGTTATGTTAATCAAAGTTATATGCTTTTATAATCTTATTAATTTTCAATAAATTATTACTGCGATATTAATAAATATATAATGGATACTTAATTTGTAAAATTCAAATTCACTTTAATTAACGTATAAAATAGTATTGTTTTTATTAAAGTTTTCTGTTTATTTCAAAATCCCACAACAATGACCTACGTAACAAACGAAGTACCCGCAGTTCAACGCAGTCGTAGCTACAATAGTAAACATAAACACAATATCATCGACTTAATCATTTTTTCTTCGATTTTTTAAATATACCCGTCAGACAGATGTATTCATATCCTTGAAAACAGTTCACTCTGTAACTGTAAATCACCCTAGTGCAGGACAACAACTTCAAACTAGCGGGTTTGTGACGAGATATTATTACCTGCGTTCATATAAATATAACCTATCGATGCAGTTATTTATTTTTTTGTATTTTTTTTTTCTGAAAATGCGTACTGTGTTTACAAGAATTATATCTTATTAATTGCCAAGTTTTATATTTCAGACTTTTGATATAAAGACTTATTAGCCATTGTCGTTTTCAATCTTTTCAGTATACTAAATTATATGTTTGAGCACAGTTACATGGAATCCTTACTCATTGACAATAATGGCTATAGTATGCTTTAAAGTTTAACATCGTTTAGAATGATTTTTATTCATAAAGAAATGACCTCTGGTGATTTGCTGTTTTTAATACAAACTTTTAATATTTAAATAACCTAAAATGTAATATTTAACCTCCAAATTAAATGAAACACACGTGGAGTAAGCAATATATATATATACATAAAATTGTTTCATTTATTTCAATTATTATAAGCTCTAAAATGTTACTTTACGGGATGTGTAAATTTTATTTTTATTAACAAAGCTGATGTGTCCTAAAATCGAATATGATGTGTATATTTTTATGTTTACTATACATAAACACTATACTGTCTTTTTAAGCCAAAACTGAAAACATGTACTAGCGAGTGATACACGGAGAAAAAAGTATAGCGTAAAATTACTATACTTTATGATAAAGCAGTCAAAAATGACAAGTTTCTGCAGTTTTCCAGTATATTATATAATTGTTTAACGTTTTATTTGGTTAATTTGTCATTCCATATAATAAAATTATTATACGTATGGTAAAAATAATCACAGAGAAATATTATGATATTTTAGAAA
>JABFQC010005022.1:0-12055 GCA_022817085.1 Psilanteris sp. ZL-2020 | reverse complement strand
GGTTATTATTGTATTGACTGGAGAGTTGGTTTTTGTTATTAATTTGGATTTACAAAAAATCTAATTTATTAATGCATATTTGTTAAATTCATGGAAATATTGTTTTAATTTAACGCTTAAATGCAATTTGTAAAATGATTACACTTTAAAGAGTCTAAATTGAAATGTTTATATAATTTGTAATATGAGGTAACAAACTGAAATATCACTTTGCTTCGGAACATACACAAATAAAATGCACATATATTATACATGCACATCAAAAGTTAAATTTGCGTTAAAATGTTTGAATATTAAATTAGAAAATTCGTAATTGTACATAAAAGTACACTAAACGAAATGGATGTATTAATTATTACAATTAACTTCGTCATATATGTAAATATATGTATACACAAATATATATTCACTCTCTAAATAAATTACTAATTTATTTTTATTAATTTTTTTCTACTCAAGCATTATATATTTTTACAATGCAGCCAATAATAAAATAATGCAAAAACCAATAAATCAAGGTAATATTAGAATTTTGTTTAATTTGAAAATTTCTTTTATTTAAATTAAACAAAATTTTAAAACATTTTTATTTGTATTGAAATGAAGAAATAAATTTCAAGCCAGACATAAATATGCTAATGAATTATAGTCGTAATCATTTTTTAAAATTATTGCTACTCGAGTAGTGATTATTTAATATGATTATGGAAAATTATTCAAACATATAAGAATCGTATGACCTGTATGAATTACCATAATTTTGAAACTACCCTTCAGCTTTATGTCATAAACATGCTGAGTCAGAGGCAGGCATTATGTCGTTAATATCATTTTTATATGTTTTCTTTATTATAATGATTTGAATTCATAAAAAAGTTTTAAATATATCCAGCCAGATCGTATTAAATGTACAAATAAAAATATTGTTTTAATATTATACTAATAAAAAAAAGCAAAACTCAAAAATGAAATTTAACCCATTCTGAAATGATGAACATTAAAACACAATTACTGATTTAAATAAGAAGTTCTTGTAAGACTATGTACATTTATTGTGTGTACTATACATATATATATCTCACACACATATTATGTATACATATACATGTATAGGTATTAATATATGATACAAGAATCTGGACAATGGCCAGTACTGCTAGTATGAATATTTTTGAGATTGAGCCAAGTTTAACAACTTAATAGAAAAGTTTAACTTTTTAAAATAATGTAATATGTTATTACTTTTTTAAAGGAATATAACTTAATAAGAACTAATAAAACGAAATTTATAGATTAAAATACTTATATTTGAAAGTAGTTTAAGAAAAAAAAATATATATATATATACATAAATTATGCATTCATAAAATTATTTCATGTTCTATTTAAGATGTAATGCTAAATGATCAGAAATGTTATTTTGCATATTTACATTTAAAGAAAATTAAATTAGTATTTCATTTGAAAACTTTTTTATCAAGGCGTTATTTTTTTTACTTTAAGAAATATATTTTGTACTTATAAAGTGGCTGTTGGAGCTGAATATAAATGTGAAAATTTGTTTGAAAAGATTTCCGAGAGTATGACATAGTGACACGGTTGTACAAGCCATTTGGTTGTAGTACTTTAGGGCTATAGTGTAGCAGCCAGCCGTCCCTTGCTTCGTCATTGTGCACCCTCTTGTTGTTATTAAGCTACACCTATCACCCTTATCCAAACGTTAACCGTCGTTCCAAAGCAGGAACGTACTCATTCTCCAAGATTATCTTTTATCTAACAATAATTTATATTTATTTGACCATTTTAATACATTAATTATATGTATTAACTATAAAGGTGAATCAAATATAATTAAGCCATTTCTTTTCTATATTAATTAAATCAGAATTTTTATTGTCATATCATAAATTCAATATTATTTTTCTATTTATTAACTAATCATTATGATAATATTTATTTATTTAAATTTTCAACATTTCAAAATAACTTGACAATAAATTTTAGAACAATTTTGTTTTCTTAACAATAAGTTTAATAGGATTTAAAGAAATTTGATTAATTTTATGATTGCGCTAATACAAACAAAAACAATAAACAAATATATGAAGAGTCACAATTAATTCTGTTATTAATAATTTTTTAATAATAATAATTTCGTCTACAGTAATGGAATAATTTTAATCATCACAAAATTAATTAAATGATATATTATCATTTATAATTTGACAATTTAATTAAAATTAATATGATTTTAACTGTGTAATTAATGCTGCTTTCATCCTCCATTATCTTGTATTTTTCGCAGCAATTTCAACAACATTTTACTCAAACGCAGTCCGTTTGATTGATAGTCTTTGTAACGTTACCAGCTTCTGGAAAATAATGCTCTTCATATAGGTACATCCCTGTCCACACGTATTCCCTTTGTGCCCGGCAACCACCCGTACCTATTCTCTTTTCATTTTTCTCCTGTTCTTTCCTTGTCGCTTCTACTCGAACGTAGAAACACAATAACACGCTCGACCAAACCAACGCTGTTCCCCCGCTAAAGCTGTTAATTCAAATCCGTGGTACTTTCCGCTCACTTGCACCTACTTCACCTATATTATAGTCTGGGAAAAATAAAATGTCTTGTTTTTCCACATTTACCGTGTACCGTAATCACGGTTAATGTATTTTTCATACCAAACGGTATAAGTTGTACCTCGCATGAATCATTGCAAGGCAATTAATAGAAAAAAAAAAACAAAAACAAAAAAATAGAAAAAAAGAATTGTATCGCGACTGAAAGGTTTGTCTAATGATTCGCTAGAATGAATTTTGAAGTCAACGTGAGTTGATTTATGTGTATTTTTAGCGCGACCAGTATTCGCAGGTTAAACGTGTTTTGAAAGTGTATTTTTAGATGCATTTAATTCTGATGGTATTTGGTATTATCATGAGAGAAATGGTCATCGGTGTGACAGGAGATTATTATGTACATAATTAGTAATATTGGTAAGAAAGAATTAATGTCATAGTTCATTCGGGATGTGTAAAATTTAATTGATTAGTGTATGGTGCTTGTTGATCAATTTTATTCAGCATTAGAAGATAATCAATGTATCAGTTTGTTATTAATTCAGACTTAAAAATGTATTTGGTTATTTCTTGATTAAAAATTCGACATGCAAAATACTGATTGGACTTATAATAATAAAAAATTGTTATAATTGAGTTCAAAATAGATGGTACGTTTTGTTTTTAGAGTGGGCAGAATCCATATTATTTTTAAATTATTAGTATGTTATTTTGAATACACTATTGTAATAATAACTTTAATAGAATATAATATTATTTTGTATTTGTTGGTGAATAGTGAAATTTAGTTTCTACAAAGAAAAGTTTTCAGATCATTTATAGAGATCTTATATTTGTGATAATTAATAGAGATAATTAGTATTTATATTAATTAACCAATATCGATGACTAAAAAATTATTTTTTAATATGTTATATTAACATTTATATTTTAATTGTTATTTTTTTTTTCATCATAAAGCATATTTAATTTTAACATAATTGGTATAAAAGTAAGATTTCAACAATTTTATATCACAATATAATTGTATCAAGTCAATTGCAAAGTACTTTGAGCGAATAGTCGAGATAAAAAGACTATGGAGTTTGATTAAAAACTAGGACGTGTTTTTGAAATATTTATAACTGAGATAAATTTTATTTCTTTTTCTTTTTTTCATTCAAACCGGTAACCATTGAAACCAGATATTTAAAAGAATGAACAAGTTGAAACATTCAACTCTTTAAATTCAACCAGTTCAATATATGATACTGGCAAAGATTATAAAGTGTATACTGATGCAAGTGGCAACGGCCTTGTCGGAGTCTTGATACAGCGTGAAAAGAACGGAAAACTGCATCCTGTAATGTATTACACTGGAATGCTGTATGTAAGGTCGCTGAAGTATGGATTCATTTTAGGATGTACTCGGTCGTTTGTTAAAATAATTATAATAGGCAATTCAGTGTAATTAATCTGCAACCACTAATGAAACAAGAGCAAGACTTATGACTCAATATGAGTAAAAAAATTGCAACCAACAAATTGCATTATTATTTTGTTCGTCCGCGGGATTTATTTTGAAATACGCGCGGTTGTATAAAATAACTTTGGCAAAATTGCAGTTTCGTTCTTGAATGAAGCTATTTTCGGTATCAAATGTTCCATTTTCTGTCGTGTTTATATAGCTCGGCCAGATTCGAACTTTATATATTTAGCAAGTTTCAAAAGAAAATGTGTATCAGCGTCTGTAAATATAGTATTAATCAGATGCTGTATTTCTTGCGATGGAATTTAATTATTACTTTTCATTGACTGTGAGTCAATTAAAAGGTATATAAAATGTATCATTTATCATTTGGAAATGGGATCATATGGATTGTGACATATTTTGTTTTGAATATTGTATTAAGTGGTAAATTTGAAAATTTAATTTACCACTTCACATGGATTATTATAATTAATCTTTGTGTAATATAATTAATGTAATATGTATTGTATTTTTATTACAAAATTATGAAATGAGAATCATTTATCATTTTTAGTTTGAATTCTAATAAAAGGAAGTCTTACGTGTCATATATTAATCAAAATATTTAAATTATTTTTATAATTGGAAACGACATGAAAGATGATCATCTTGAATTTTTGAAGATTTTCTATATTTGAAGTCATCCATGTGACCAATAATAACGATATGCTGCATGCATTATCATGATAATTATAAAATATAGGGACACTTTTTATTTATTGTTTTGAACGGAGTCATCTTCTTGTGATAACCACATGCTTTTAAATTATTGACTGGCATAATGTTAAAATCGTAAAATACGGAGATTGAAATTGTGACGCTTTTCGCAGGGAGGCGAAGAAAGTGAAACCGTTGCCACGACGGAGAGTCGACAAGCCGAGGATAAATCTGAAGTGAGCAGTCCAACGACGACGGAGGCCGACGTAGCGACGGCGGAAGCGACACCCGAGGCCAAATCGGAAGAGGAAGCAGCAAAGGAAGTGAAGTCGGAAGTCGAGGAAGCGAAGCCCGCCGCCGAGGCCGAGAGCAAGGTCGAGGAGGTCGCGAGCGTTGCCGCCCCCGAGCCGGTCGCAGTCGTCGCGGACGAGCCGAACAAGGCCTCCGAGGCCGTCGCCGAGAAAGTCGAGGTCAGTCCAGAAGCAGACGAAACCGCTGGCAGCGCCAGCTCCGTAAGCCAACCGATTGCAGCCCCGGCGAATCCGGCTGTGACAGCGCCCTCTATCACTGAGAGGAAAACCAGTGAGGACCTCCCGTCCCAGCTCCCGTCCAGTCCTCCACCAACACCGATCGACCCTTCGCCCTTGCAGCAAGCTCAACAGGTCGCCGCGAGTGCCAGCGCCCTCGCCGAGGCCCTCAAAGCCGAGGAACCGAAAGAGGAGCAAGCGAAAGAAGATGACGACGCGAGTGACATTCCGCCGCCATTGCCCGAGTCGCCGGCGCCGGTTCTGCAGGAGTTTGTCGCGACCACCATGGCCGATCCTTCCGTCGAGAAGGAGGAGCCACTGCCGCCCGTGCCATCCAATCTTGAACTTGAGCTCGAGAAGTGCGAGTTGCCGCCACCAGAGGACTTGACAAGCCACTCGGAAATCAGCCAAGATGGTGGTTCCTCCAAAAGCGAAGAAGACTTCGACGCCGACCATCAGGTGACTGACATACCGGTAACCCCTCGGCGCGCGCATGTGCACAATCGACGGCCAGTTCAGTCGGCAAATGGATCCACGTCACACACACATGCTTGCGTCGACACACGTTCGTGTGCGACGCGATGGCCGCTCATTCGGAGTCATCCTTAATGATCCAATACGAAAAGTCCAGTTTTGTGCATACCGTTCCTTGTCCTTCAAACACCTCACCTTTGTGTTTTTACTAATATACGCCCACTTTCTTATCCCATCCTTTGTGTCTTCTTCCATCGATCCTGTTTTTTTTTTGTTTTATTTTTGTCAGTTATGAGTTGACTTTAATTTGATCTCATGTTTCTCTCTGTTTACTCAACTTTTTTACTCTTCTGTTTTCTAATTATTCTCCCGCGCCCACTGTGTTCGCCTCTTGGTTTTTATCAGATGGATGGCTGTTTTCCATTGTTTT
Organism: Psilanteris sp. ZL-2020; assembly: GCA_022817085.1. Taxonomy (NCBI): domain Eukaryota; kingdom Metazoa; phylum Arthropoda; class Insecta; order Hymenoptera; family Scelionidae; genus Psilanteris; species Psilanteris sp. ZL-2020. Next base: position 5,877 of record JABFQC010005022.1, on the reverse strand, counting down.
TGATATATTTTCGCTTGAATCGTTGATCTATGCAACTTGAGTGAGTTGCTTATAGTGATGTAGATGGGCACTTAGGATTTGAAAATTTTTTGGTTAATCAATTGTTTCATTGCGATTTATGTTTTTAATTAATTATTCCAAGTTAATGCGAATGTTGTTTATACCGTTTAATAAATACAATTAGATTTTCAAATTGAATTTGAGACAGTTAATTTGTGAAGTCAACTACAATTGTAATCAAATTTATAACAAATTTTATACAATTGTTTTAGATTAGTACAGTTGTTAATTTTTTTATGTTATAAGACTACCATGAAAAAATATGATATACTTTTATTTATATTTTGTAACAACTTTGCTCGACTAGATAATTATTTTAAAATATTAGTACTATCTATATTACGAAGAGATTCAATCTGCTTAATTAATACAATTATTTTCGCTATAATTGTCTCGTTATAACAGCATCCAAGTTGTAACTAAGTGTTTCATACCGCATGATGTCTTGTTCATTTTAATGGGTATAATTTAATTGTACTAATACTATTACATTGTGCTTTGTTGAAGTTGTTTTTTCATGGCTAGTTTTGTGAGTTAATTTTTAAATCATATACTTATAACATTGAAATATACTTCATTTAATGCAAATTTTTTAAAATATACATTTTGATACTCAGAACACTTCGCATGCATTCATTCAAGTGATTATTAAAATTGCGCAAAAACAACAAAAATTGTTTATAAATTACGTTTTAATTAAACAATGTACTTTTATTATTTTTTATGATTACTTGGGGCTTGTTAGTTGAAATGAACGTATAGTGATAATTTTGTATTTTTTCGGTACAGGCTACTCCGACAGAAGTATTTGAGAAACCAGTTGAAAATAATATCATCGTTGAAAATGGAACAACAGAAGACGCTGACAAAATGCCACAGAGTCCTCCAATAATCCCTGTGGATGCTCCATTGCCTGCTCCAGCTATTACTGAAGATGTCGCTTCTGTAACTAAGGTGCTAAAATATTGAATTTATTTTAATATTAATATTTTATAATTATTCAATTTAGATTATAATTAATTATATATTTTTTTAATAAATATTTGATACATTATTTAAAATAGTTAATTTAATTTTTTAAATGTATAATTGATTAAAAATAAGAAATGTATTGTTTAGTTTAATCATTAGTTATGTTGAATCATTGTGAATGTATTTAATTAAATATAAATCTTATTATTTTAAATATTGTTTAATCATTATTATAGTTTTTCTTTTATCATATATCTTAGTTCATTTATAAACTAAATTTTTATATATTATAAATTTGGCACGATACAACCATTGCACAATAAATAATTTATCGAAACAAAGTAAAATAACTTTATTTATTTATAAACATAATTTCTAATATATCATTTAATATATGAAATATTAAAATTGACCAAATTAAATAAAAATACAAATACATTAATGTGTTTCTGTATTTTATTAAAGTTCAACGTTCTCTTTATTAACTGTTTGTATTGATTTCTAATTTTGATTCTTTAATTTATGTTTCAATTACAAATACTATATTCAGTAATTTTTACTTATACATTTTCAAAATTTATTTGCTTATTAAATTAAATTAATATATTAACAATGAATGTATTTTTCTATTTCATTGAACTTATTTTTATAATAAAAATTTTTTATGTATTATTTTTAACATAAAATTGTTTTCTTAAATTTATTTATTTTGAATAAAGTTACAGTAGGATGCATAATTTTATTCTGAATTAAATACAATTATATTTTAACATAATAAATAAATTAAACTTATATAGAAGTTATTTATATCACTATAAATTTTTGGTATTAATACATTATTTATATTTTATTAATGCATTAAACAATTTTCAATACTAAATTAATTAGTGTATTTTAAAAAGTATTGTGAAATTACAGATTATTTTAGTTTCATTTTTTATATAAATTAATGTTTTGTTTTGTAGATGAAAGATATATATTATTTATTATTTCTCATTTTGAATTTATAAAAATAAATAATTATGATGATCGCCATCTGGTTGTCAAAGCTTGCTAAGCATTGACAATCCTGAGAACCATGAATAATAAACATTTTTTGGTTCATGAAGACTCTCGAGCGAGGGGCCATCTGAACTATTTTATTTTAAATTTAATAATATTAATAATTTCAATATTTCTTAAATTTAATATTTAAAATATAATTTTAGTGAATACATTATATGCGTTAATTAGTGTGCATACTAATTAAACATTTTTTGCAGGCTGTCCAAGAAATCGACATTAATGAAAAAGCAGTTGCAGCAGCAGTTAACGAGCATATTGAATCTCTTTCAAATGTAAGTTCTATTTATTTATTTACAAAATTAACGGGAATATTCCTTTATTTAAAAGTTTATTAATATGTTAATTATTTATTATTCCCAATTCACAGTTAGTTATGACCACGAAGAACAAAATATAGTAAAACTAATATTTCTTCATGTTTATAAGACTTATTTATTATTTTCCATTAGTATAATAAAAATATTATATATATTACAATACTAATTAAAATTTTTATTTTTTTTGCAGGAAGTGGTCGCAGACTCAATCCGCCAAAACGAATAAGCGCCTATTAATTCAATTGTATTTTGGGAAGAAGAAGAATGTTTTTTTCTCTCGTTAAAACCAAAAAAAAATATATTATATTGAATAGATATATGTTTGGACAATTCCTGCAAATAACTGAAAATCAACATTCAACACCACCAGCGTCAAAAAATTAAACAAAAATTAAAAAAAGAACAAAAAAAGAATAAAAACACAAACTTAAACAAAAAAAAAACTCAAAAATAAAAGGCAAAATAAAAAGAACTCAAAACTCATTAAACCAATCAACAAGAATACTTTAATTTCAAACCAAGCAAGTAAGGAAAAAGCAAAACGACAACGATGTTACACCACGATAATGTGTAAACACAGAATTTTTTAAATGCGATAATATAGTAGGTTTATTAATTATTATAATAATAAATAAAAGAAAATGATAAATAAAGCAGAGTGCGATTGCATTTGACAAGGTAGCTGGAAAACATGCTTGGAGGGTTATTATGGTCGTATTGTTTTCGAATAAAAACGGATAACAATTGTAACCATTTAAGTAATATTAAGAAGGACACAGCAAAACTAAAAAGTAAAAGCGAAAGAGAGATAGAGAGGGAGAGTAAGAGTACGCACGAGAGAGAGGGAGAGAACGAGAGTAAGAAAGAACGAGCGCGTGAGAGAAATAAAAGAGTGAAAATGGGAGAAAGAGAGTAAGTTTTTAAATGAAACTGGGCCGTGCCCGGAGCAGGTTATAAATGGTTATCCTGCAAACTGTAGAAATTTTAATGTGTCATTAATTGTTATCGATATAAGACTAATAACGATGAAGGTCATTCGCTATGCATTAACATTCGGGAGCGCAAATACTCGGCCTTTTCACGTTAAACTTACGCATAAAACTACTATTATATATCGAGGAATCCGAAAGGAAAACATACACACGAGAGGCGATCAGACGACACCTCCCCCTGCCACCTTAAAGGAAGAGACGACAATTTCGTCGACGAAATTGCTTTTCTTCTCCTTTTTTATTATCCTTTTTCTTCGTCGATGGCAGGGAATTTTGCACACAAGAGTGTAATATTTGTTGCTATCGTGGTTATTTTATTGGACAAATAAGAACGTCATACTTTTATCGTAGAAAATAAAAGCAAAAGTGTGTATGTGATATCGTGTGAGCCTATGTGTAAAAGTGAAATTATAAAAAAAACATAGTGTTTCTTACATTTGATGATTTTTCCTGTTCTGTAATAGTTGCAACCACGCGCAATTCAAGTCGTCGATTGTTAACGAAGACAAAAATTAAAAAAAAGCAAAAAAGGCAAAATACATAAAAAAAAAAACAAAATGTCCGTCAATTTTTTATATTTATAACAGAGTATCTGCGATTTTATGTCTACTCTCGACTGGTATCACATGTTTCTCCTCGCGAATCGGAACGTGCGCATGCCAGCGCGCGTTACCATCGCATTGGTACCGACACGCGCATTTTTCATACAACACACTTTCTACGTTTATACGGGTCTAAACGGATAATAATTAAGAGCGAATTTTGTATTAAGACCGTAGCGGCGTAGACATTAATCAAACACGGGATTTTTAATGATATTGCACTGTGACGAGTCGCGAGTGAAAAGCGTTGTATAGTAAATTTCATGTTATGAGAACTACAACGAAATTATTTGTTTTTCACTGTTTCGTTAAACGAAAATGAAAGATAATGTTTCTGTTAGTCCGACGATTGAATCATTTTGCAGCCAACAACCTGTCAGCAATGCAAATCGGACGTTTAATATCTACGATCAACAGTTATAATAGCGATAATTCTATATTTATCTATAACCTATAATAAACTGTGAAACACAAGCGTATGGATTCAAATTGATGTGTTTGCCATTTTCTCCCGAATATATAAAGAAGACAGATTTAATATTTGTTGTATGAATATTTCGATCCGTAATTAACATACAAATTCACCTTTTTATTATTGATTCGACAGGACACTATATATATATTTACAGCTTAGATATTATTTATGTTCACAAAAACGTGTATAAACTTTACATTACGTGTAAGCAATATTTTTTATGTTCGATTTTAATTATATACGTATAGAATTCTTCAAAACTACTTTTAATTTTTATTTGTTATAATTCATTAATGTTCTTTTCTGATGTGGTCTCTATGGATTATATTAACGTATGATCTGAAATATATAGAGCAATTTCACTTCACTTTGTTACAAGTATTGCTGATATTGATATTAATTTCAAACATTATTTGAATTTGAAGCAATATGGCACATAATATTAATTTTAAGGATATTACGAATTTAAAAATACAGTTTTTAAATATTTCGTTTATTGAATTAAATAATAAAGATAAAACCTTATTTTTAAGAATTTAGTATTTTTGTATTTATGACATCATGTAGTTCAGAAAATTAATAACTTTATTATTAAATTTGACAATATTTTTATTTTATTATAAATTAGTATAATGTGTATATATATATTACACACACACACATATGTATGTATATATTTATGCATATATATATAAAGCAAGAACAATTTTGTTAATTTATTTAAAGGTATCAAGATTTATATATAACTTTATGGTTAGATTAGATCTCGTTTAAACCGTTATAACTGCTCTAAAATTATATATAATTATATTTATGTTATATTTTTAACATAAATAATTTTATTTTGATTAATTTTGTCTTAATTTTAATTTTGTAGGTATAATAGTCTGTATTTTACAATTTATATTATATCTTCGTCAGACGATGATTTTTTTTTCTAACATTAAGTATAATTTTTTTTGTATTCTTTGTTAAAATTAAGCAATATGCATACTTTCTATATTTGTAAGAATGATTTATGACAAAATTGAGTTATTTAATAATAAAAAGTGACGTGAATGCTCCATATATACGTGCACACATCAAACATTGCATTTTTTATGTAGATTTATTTAATTTTAATTGTTTAATGATTAAATTAGATGGTACATTAGAATTGTAAAATTATGTAATTTTGTAAATTATCGATACTTTTGAATTAATATGAAATATAAAAATATATAAATCAAACTTAATTATTAATTTTTCCCTTTATATAATATTCTACATTAAAAAATATAGATAATATATGTGAATATAAAAAAGAAGCAAATTTCTATATTAAGCTATTACACATTTTATTTAAATTTTGATTATCTTGATTTATTATTTTTTAATATTATAGTATATAAAAC
>JABFQC010005021.1:0-12056 GCA_022817085.1 Psilanteris sp. ZL-2020 | reverse complement strand
GTAAAAAGACGTAAATAAATAATTTGGTCTACTTAATATCATTTTACGTTGCAACGATTTTACGATTCTTGGTTTAATAATAACAATAATAATTTTATCAAATTTCGCTGCCAATATAACGAAGCGGCGTCTAAACGTTGTCGGAAAGTGAAACCCAGCGGGTAGCGAGGCAGATTAGTCCGAAAATGTTTTGTCATTGGCGAAACAAGAAAAAAAAAAAAAAAAAAAAAAAAAAAGGATAACTGAGATAAACGATTCGCTGCGTCTGAGAAAATACCGAGTGGTTTATTTGAACACAACGAAGGTACGGTCAGTGAATTGTACATTTTGCTCAGCCGTCTTGCGTTTCACCTACCATTTGGCTAGTCGTAGTAGTGCCGTGGTGGGTAACATTTCCTTACACTTGCCACACGCACGAGTGAGAAGAAACGGTTGACATTGATTCCACCGATTTAACGCGTAAATATTGTGCTTTTAGGTAATTAATTTTTTTAATATTCAATTGCGAGTTAGCGGGTCACGATTATGTCATTTAAGATGCAAATTAACGTTAACTTTGAACGGCAATCGACGAACGCGGTGTTCAGGCTCATTCAATTATTTTTGTACAAAAGATTGCTTCCAAAGTCGAAAAGGTTCGAACGCAAGTGCGCGGATTTGTTTGTAAAAATTGGACTCGTCGCGCCGAGAGATTAATCGAACAGCAGGTCAGTGTATTTCGTTTAAATTATTTTTTTTTCTCGTACGATTCTGTGATTGTGAATGAAAAACGTTCGTTGAAAATATTTTGCTGGTCGCGCGATTGCTCGTTCAATAAATGTGAAATGTTTATTTGTTTGGGCATTTCAAGTAAATAAAGACGGAAGTAAACAAAAATTTGAATAAATTTCGGCGAACGGCGGAGTATTTCGGGGTTGATTTTGTTGGAAGTGATACACGTTTCAGTTTTCCATTTTCAATACACGTTGAAGTAATTATTAATACGGGGCATTGGTAGCAGCGACCGTTTACACGTGTGTTGTAATTTTTGTTCAACTTTTTGTACGCGCCATTACGGATTTTAAGAACAAATTCATTGCACTCATTGGCAACACGTAAACATGTGTTTTTGAGCGCACGTGTTGGAAGCAGTCAAAACAAGACGAAATATCACTCGGGGTTCGGTACTAGTTTCGTGTTATTACTATTTTAGTGTTATTCCAGGTAACATTGTGTTGCGTTAATTTTTATTTTTATTATTTTGTTTTCTTTTTTCTATTTACGACGTTCGAGGAATATTATGAATTTGTAACTAAAATATGTTGTATTTTTTACGTTTAGAAATATTACAATTTGTGTAGTAACAGTGGTCCTCAACCTTGGGTTCGTTACGGAGAAAAATATAACTGAAAATTTACTATAAAATACACCAAATTCGAGGTATACTTTCAAAACATACATTTATTTTATTTATAGAAAAAATATAGCATAAACATGTTTTCTTTTGTGTTAATATTATACTGTGTTATGTTTATAATATGTTTTCACTATAATTTAATCGATATATTTCAGCTTTGGAAGTATAAGTTCATTTTCGTTTATTTTATAGGGAAATTTTAATTATATATATACGTGTATAGATATATATAAATATATATATATATATATATAATATAGATTATAATGAAATTTTAATAATTTATTGATTATGTTAATTCATAATCGAACATCCGTTAAATGAATCCGTTAAATTCTTGTATATTACGTTAATAAATTGAAAATTGTTTTGTACGATGTTTTTTCAAATTTGATTGTTACTTTGAACACAATCTGTGCATAAGTGTTTCATTATTTCACGCTTATACATGAATATATCGCGTTGCATTAATTGCTTCATTGTTCTCATTATTGTACTACTATGTTCCTAAATGTAAGAACGAACAATGTATACGTTTACGTTAAAAATAAATATATGGAAAAAAAATTGAAAGGAACGTGTGATAAATTTTCGTTCACAACAAATTATACTTTAAGATTGTGGTTTATAATATATATATATATATATATATGTATATATACTGGTTACCTGTATATACAAATTATGTTAAAATATGATAAAAAAATCAGTAGCGATCTTTAGACGAGTTTTATATTTTGATTTGTTAACAAATCTGAGAATTAATTTTTTTTTCTTCGGTAATTTTTAGATCAGTCAAATTAATAGTTGTAATTACATAAAAGGATCGAATAAAAACTATTTCAGTCAAAATTGGAATTATTCCGAACAAAATAAATTGTTTGTTGTACACTGAAAAAAATTATCCTGCAAATTTTACCATACTATATATTGTAAACATGGGATAAAGGCAAAAAAAATGTAAACAAATATGATAAGTTATGGTTAAAACTTCAATAAATGTGATAAAAAGTACCATACAATCTGATAAAAATAATAATATTTTCAGGTATTTATTTACATGTTTTTTTCCTTTATCCGATGTTTACAATATTGTCTGGTAAAGTTTTCATGATTACTTCTTTCAGTGTAATGTTTGTTAAATTCTGAACCAGCAATTATTTTAGATTTTTCTTTTATTTTAGAATTGCTTCTTTTTCCTTTTTGATAGTTCATGTTTGTTTTAAACTTTCGAAATCGCTAAAAAAAATATTTTTTAATATACAATTTTAATTTTGTATTTAAATAAAAAAATTTATTTATTTACGTTCATAAATATTTTTATTACGTTATATTTATTATGTTTACTTTTGTTCAATTAAAGATTTGAACGCAAATTAACTTTAGAATTGCAGTGACCTTGAATTAGTTTATAATTAAAAACGTAAACTCCGAAAGAAATTTACTGCGATCAATTACTAAATAAACTCGAAACTTTTTCTGAACCGCGATTTCCGACCGTTCAAACTTTTCCTCGTCATTTTAAAAGATTTGTATTTCTTGTAAAGTGTCTCAATCCTTCTTCAAAAAGTACTTTGATTAAAATCCATCTTTCGTTCCAAAAAATTGCGTATAAAAATGTACCAACAATTGTTCATAATTTATTTAAAGATACGTAAAAGCGCGTCGAAAAATAATTGTGCATTAATAAAATAATATATAACAAAATAAATTTTAATTAGTATCAAACAATATATTTATCAATGCCGTCGATTTAATGCAATTTCTTGGTTTATTTGACATAGACTTATTAAAAATTTAATTTAACATAATTTAATTTATTAATTTAATTAATAATCTTTTAATTGAATTTTAAAGCTTTGACGATACGTTTAACACGCGATTCAAGTCAAATTCAATGATGCAAACATCAAACCCGCAAAAAAATCGAACATAATTTAAGAAGTCGCCAATAATTAACCGTATACTGATTTGTATTGACATCATAAAACGTTAATTATTGTTATTGATTTTATGGGATCAAATCTTTAATCTTTTTTTTTTTTCTTCTTCTTTTTCTTTTTCATATTTATCCTCGCCTGTTCGCTCCCGAACTTATGTGTCTCTTGATTCGAACATTCTTCTCATTAAAATGCCGTTTATGTCAGTGTTACTATCAAGCATTATACATTATAACGTTCAAATTCTTTTCGCGCACAGTATATATTCCTATGAAAGACGTGCTTAAATTTGAATTGAAATTAAAAAACGCAGCCGGGTTATAACGGGTAATTTCGACTCGATACGAGACAATTAAAGATTTAATTTGCAAATAAAAATTATGTCGCATTATAATCATTATACTGTTAAATAATGATTATCCAAAATACTGAAATTGCTGAATTTTGCAGTAAATAAGTTAATCGAATTTGTTATCGCGATTATTTGTGTTTAACATTATTTTTATTTTCTTTGCTACGCATATTATTATTATTATTAAATACAAATTACAATATTTGAGCAATTCCGAACCTAACCTGTCCTTTCGCCTCGGAATTTAATAATTCGATTTTTGTTTTTCTCCCACGGCTGAACACACTTTCGATTCAACTCGCTCTTCCTACTTACTAATCTTATTTCGTTCTAACAGACCCCGAAATTCGGAATCCGAAATTAATTCAAAACGCAGAGGTTAAGCGACTCCTAAGTTCGTCATCCGATCGACTTTTGTTTGCGTCGATGTGCTTTTTGCTGTTTGGATTAAGGGCGAGCGAATACCAACAAACAAGACGACTCCGCGCGCGGCTATCGACTCAATAACAAAAGCGCGACAGATATCACTTAGAAAACCGTTCGCGAAAAATCGAGCCGCGATTTTTGACGAAGAAAAATAAAATCTCGCTGCGAAAAATAAAGTTACTCGCGGGAATGGATGAGCAAAAAAAGATCGGATGAAATAGAAAGGGGTGGGGGTTGCAAAACAAAAAAAATAGCGGCAACATTCCAAATATATATATATATATATATATATATACGACGGACGCCAGTGACGAATGAAGAAGGGTTTTTGTAAATATGCTGGTACGCGAGCGCGCGCGCGCGCCATATCGTACTCACGCACGAGAAGGCAAGCTTCTTTGTGACGGCGAGGCAACAGAGAAAGAAAGGAACCGGTTTCCCATTCGGGATCGGGTTTATGAAATGAATTGAGCGCGAAGCCGAGCGCGCGAATTTTTATCAACGCGGTTATGCTCGCGCGGCGGCGTTTTCGGCGGTAGATCTAGTCGCGAGAGCGCACGCGCGCCTCGATCGGGGCTTATTTATTTTGGATCGCGCAACGTCGCGGATCGTAGCGAGTCCGGGGGACAGCGCGGATTTGGGGACTTTTGACGCGGGATTTGGTGTATTTTTTGGCGGGGTGGGGGGGAAGATTTTTACGACGAACGGAAGGGATTTCGCGGATGGGGGAAAGACCGGCTCGGGGGCGCGGGGGAACGAAATCGCGCGAGGACTCGCAACTATTTTGATATCGATACGTCGTTATTTTGGTGCGCGCGCGTGTAGGAAGCGCGGGCATCTGGCAGCTGCGCCGTTTCCGGCCGAGATTTCTCCGACCGACTTCGGTTGGTTTTTTTCACGCCGACCGAGCGCCGCGGATAAAGCGCTCGACGCTAGAAAATTGCCAGACGCACGCTCGACTGCGTGGGAATTCGAAGCGCCGCGCGCGAACGAACGCCATCGGCCGGGGAAGCGCGAGTCGCGCTTCGGAAGTTCGGGGTGGTTTGTCGGGGCCGCCGAAATCGGCGGTTGGCGAGCCGCGCAGGCGCAACGGAACCGAGGAGCGCCGATAAGACGCGAGCGGAGCGCGGATTCCGCTCTTGATTAATAGTCAGGAGGAACGGTACACGGCACGCGGCGCGCATGCGTGAACACGTTTAGAAAGTCACGCGGAGTCAAAAATCGCGGACTTTTGTTCGGCGCCGGGGGATTGGCCGTTTTTTCGATCGGGATTCGAGTTCGGCGATGCGCACGCGCGCGCTCTTCGGCCGTCGCGGGTTTTCGCGATTTTCCGCCGCCGGTGGCTTCAACCGTTTCGATTCCGAATAATAATCGCGAGAGTTGTTTCGTCTTGTTGGGTACTATCTCTTTTTAGCGTTAATTATTTAGAAGCGTTTGAAGCAGGCCACAGCCACGTGACCTCTGCAAAAGTACGGGGATCTGTTTTAAAGTTCAGCTGATTCTCATAAACGAGACAATCGCTTTGAGCGGAACGACGAGATACGTGTTTTGTTTCGTTGCGTCGAATTAAATAATCCAGTTGAGAACGTAACGTCGTATCGTAGTTAAATTATTATTATTATTATTATTATTATTTTCATCATCGGCAAATAATTCGATTCACTGCAATTGTTCGATTGCTGTTTAAACGGTCGCGCGAAAAGGTGCGACGTGCTTTGTTGTTACGATGATTCAACGATAACAATTGAACAAAATTTTTCGTCGAAACGAATCAAAAACAAATACAATTTTCGGCTACTGAACGTGGAACGTTTTTTGGAACTAATGCAAAACGCATGGTAAATAAAAACAAACGCGCGAAGTAAACAAAGCCGAACGCGACCTGCAATTTCCTTATTTACTTGTTTATATTATTTAGCGTCGTTTTTTATTCCAATACGCGAACTCCGCAATTCGACGGTCGTAATGAATTGTACTTGCAAATGACAAGCGCAAAGTCGTTGGTCGATTTTTTCGCGCGCGCAAAAAGATCGAACAAAATACTTCGCATTACGTAGTTAATGAAATGGTTCATAAGCGGAGTAAGAACTGCTGTTGACATAGTATTCCGAAATTACTTGACAGTTGGCAACAAGATCAAACCCTTCCCACGATTCGTGTATTTCTTTATGTTTCCGTACATGGCGGGGATTGCTCGCAACAATGCGAAGATCATGGAGCAATGTCGCATTGTGGGTTAATAGCGCACGTTCGAACCGCGTGCGGCCATATTTTTGACGGTTGCTTTGGTTGAACCAATCGGCGCGCGATTTGTCGACATTTTCGAAAAACATTTGCTCGATTAAAATTTAAAATTTATTCCCACGAATTCGACGGGTTTCTTTGTTTTCGTAAGATATTTTTTTATTTACCCTTTCTCGAGGGCGCAATTTCTTTTGGGGTACTTTTACAACAACGACTGACTAATCAAAGTCGAATTACAAGCCATGCGCACTTTTACGCACGCTCGACTGAAATTCAAAACTTTGACATGAACTGCACTTAGCACGTGTCTGTTTACTTGACATGCGCATAAACTAGTTTCGAGATACCGAGGGCGTCATTTCTAAGGGAATCTGTCACCCGCATGCGAAGCCCTTCAATCGGCAGTTTCCCGTTCAAAATGGTTTATTTTAATTACGTAAATGTGATTCGTTGTGCTCAATGGGAATGAAGTAAAATCGTCCAAAGCAATCGTATGACGCCGCTTCGGTTCAATTTCGGTAGAACGTTATTCTTCGGCGCACATAAATAGGGGTCACTGCTCTGAGGTGTATACATTGTTTCGATCACAAACGTAAACATTGCGATTCGTGGAATTAAAAAACCGTTTCGAAAACATAACAATTGTCAAGCAAATGAAATTGTTGACGTTTTATTTGCCGAATGAAATATTAATTTGACGAAAAAAAATCCGTCCATTATATTTCAAATAATTCGTCGAATACGGTATTGTACGTTGACGATTTTTTAATCAACTTTAACAACAATGATACCGCATTCCATTCAATATTTCTCAAAATAAACACAATTCAATTCCTTTTGTTTCCAATGACGCGGTCAAATTTTCAAATCGAATACACGGAATCATTTAAACGTATTCCAGTCTAACTGTTTATAATCGTCCAATCGATCGGACCGAAGTTTCGATGGTTCGATCTCCGAACTCGCATCAAGGGTGCGCTTGATTCAAGTTTTCCCGCGCTTTTCCAAGTTAACGTTAGCCGATTTCTCGTTGCCGTCTTCGTTGGGCGTATAATTCGCGCCTTGAAATTGACGTCGCCACGCGCATTCATTGCCGTCCGATTTACACGCGACGGTCCCATTCTCATTGACCGATATTGAGTTATCGCGATTTTCCAGGGTCATCGCTCGCTCTCCCGGTTTACGCGTTTGCATAGGTCGCGATCCGCGATGATCGCGCAGACGCGCGGGAGACGGCGCGTCGTTCCAACCTGGACACCCGTTATAGTTACACTTATGGCGGGTCAAAAAATGCCCGCGCATTTTCGCATCTCGCTGGGAAACGCGATTTATTATTACGACTGGCGTTGCAATCGTTACTGGAAGCCACGCCGAGTCTGAGCGTAGCCGTTTAAGGATCGCCATTTTTTTGATTTTGTTGTAATTTTGTTGTTTAATTAATTATAGAACTCAGTAAAGGTGGTTTTTGGTATTTTGTGGTAAAATTATTTCTCATTTCATATGAAGTTAATTTTATCAAAAATATCTGTTCATTATTTCATATTTGCGCATGAAAAGTATTGTAAAAAATTAGCGTTGATAAGAAATATGGAATGAGGGCGCCAAAATGTAAATAAACGTTTGTAAAGTTTTTTTTTAATTTACGCCGGACTTTTACAAATTTTTCACGGTAATTTGTCACATTGTTTACACGATTGTATCTCATTTATATATTCACTATCTTATTTGATTTTATTTACTATTACGACTGGTAAACGCATCGAAAAATGTTATAAACTTTATATAGATCTTTTCAGGAATTTACTTTCACATGTTATTATTGTAATATTTTTAATGTCGTTTTCCTTCGCGTGGAAAAAATTAAATCTTTCCATTCAATAATAATATAATATCTATAAAACAAATATATTTAAAAAATTGCCACAATAAAACGTATTGCAATTAAACACGTTGTTTAATTTTCTTGAATGCGATTATTTCAACTCATTTCTTTATACATTCTTAGTCCAAAATGAAGTTTGAGACGGCGCGGAAGTAACCTTGATTTAATACATTTGTAAGACATTCGATATTTTCAAACAAAACAATTCGTTAAATAAACAATCAAACAGTTTTTGCTTTCGGCCAGGAGTTTTTCGTTTCGAAACGGAATTTTCTAAATACGCTGTTAGACGAGTAAAACAAATAACAGATTTTGACAAAAAAAAAAAAGACGCATTTCTTTAACAAAAAATAATTCCAATTAAATTTACCGATCGACAAAAAGCTCGGCCGCGTTATTTTCCAACAAAAGCGTTTGTTAATGTTTGCGCAACGAAAAAGCGACCGCCACGGAATACCCGGCGCTTTTATTATCCTCAATGTAAAACAATAAATTTCTGCGGCAATAAAAAAGAGCGCGTTCTGGAAATGATCCGAATATCCTTAATAAGATGTAATGTGTAGAAAATATACTCCAATTTATTTAGATAACGTCAAAACCAACGGGCGTTAATAACCCGGCGCTTCAATACAAGCGACGCGCATTACACGCACGCGCAGAAAAATGTTACGACGTAAAACAAAACCTACCATTGCTGGCGTTCAAAAGTTGCCGCGCAACAAATGAATAGAAATTGGCTTGATACCACCGGGGCCATTTTTATTGTACGCATGAAACGGTGGAATTGACTAAAGTCATACGACTTCGCTGGAACGAGCGTAACGAAAATCAAACCCCGCCAGCGCGATCGTTTGTCAATATAATAAAGATTTACCGATTTTTCGTGATTTAATTTCGATTTCGTTCAGGATTCGCTTTCATTTTTTTGATCAACTTTCAGCGATAAGTTAAACTTTATTAGGTGTTGTTTTTTAATTGCTGACAATTGCTGTTTATAACAGTAATTCGGCGATATTAAAACCGAATGTTAAAATTTACTGTTTATAATAAAAGCTAAAAAATAGGAAATTTTGATATAAGAAACTGTGTTTTGAGTGCACGAATTTTCTCGTATCTTAAGTTCAATTCCACCAATTTCTGCACGGGAAAAAATAATTTGGATATGGCAACCATACGGACATGGTTATTAATTTTTATTAAAGAGAAACAGAAAGTCCAAGATCGTATTATAAATAGTAATTATTTATATTTGATTTTTCTCAGTGTATTGTCCGAGATGGTAAATGTATCAGAGGATTATATACGAGTGATATATGTAATTAATCTATCTTAAAGTAAAAATCTAATAATTAAGACACTTTCGTCTTAAATCAGGACATTGCTAGTTTTTATTTAAGACGATGGCGTCTTAAATTAAGATTCTTATTTTTGTATTAAGTCGATGAAATTTTAGAATAAAAATCATGTCTTAATTAAGACGCTTGCGTCTTAAATTAAGACACTCTTAATCTTAAATTAAGATTCTTATTTGAAATATAAGTCAATAAAATTTTAGAATATGAATCCAGTCTTAATTAAGACATTTGTGTCTTAAAGTAAGACATTTAATTATAAAGAATTATTAACGTTTAAATTAAATAACGTATGATCATTAACCTATAAAACGTATTGTTGTGATCTAATATCTGTATTTGATAATGTGCAATTGTTTTATATGTTTGAAACGGTTATTTATAAAGTTAATTCAACGGAATGCCATTTATGAATTAAATAGAAAGTCTTAATAGATATTTTGGCTGTCTGAATATACGGTTTAGTTGATCGCATACCATCCCGACAATACTGCTGATTCAAGCATATTTCTACTAGTACACTGAGAAATATAACAGAAATTTTTACTGTTTTTAACAGCAATGCAAAGATATGTCGGTCAGATTCTGAAAATTACTGTTTAAACAGTAATTTTTGGTGGTAAAAATTGAACATGTTAAAAAGAAAAAAGTAAATTATTCAGTTTATTCAGTATTTAATGTTAATTTTAACGTCAAAATTTCTATTTTAGTATACATATCTTTTCGTTACTGTTAAAAACAGTAAAATTTTCTGTAATATTTCTCTCAGTGTATATTCTAGAATTTTAGTTTTTTTTTTTTTTTTTTTTTTTCAATTTCCTTGACGAATCCGCGCCGACCAATCTCAGCGCCATTAGCGGGTTAAATTTTAATCCGCACACGCACGCCCACGCGCGCGAATCGCCTCGCGTAAGTCGGGCGAGCGCGCACGCACCCCGTCATTATAAATACACCCGAATCGTGACGTATTCGGCGTTTGAGACGGGGTCGGAAGATTCGCGGGTCGAGAGTCCGCGTCGAGCGAACGGTCGGCCGTGCGTTATAACGGCCTTTACGAATCACGCGGCCGAAGTTATTAATAAATGGCGAGCGATTGAGAGAAATGTAAATACGCAAAGCGAAGGTCAAGAATCGTCGTAATTGAGCGGCGTGACAACGCCTGGCGGGGCCCGCGGGCCGGGCCCCTCCCTCCCCTTGCTTCTCATCCCCACCCCTCTCCCGCGCCCCCGCCATCCCCACGCTCGCCGGCGCGGTTTACACAGTCGGGTCGGAATAAATCGGCTTTTTATGAATGTGTCCCCGTGCAGACGCCAAGACCAGACGCACCCACAAATCGTAACACGCGCGTCCGCAAGACGCGCATATGGCAGGGTCAGTTCCGCAGCTGATAATCCAGAAAGCAGATGTAGCGGAAAGAAAAGCGGGAAAAGTGCCGCGCACATGCCGCTTTGGAATGCCCGTCTGTTCGACGTTCGAACAAACAGCACGATAGCGACGGCTGTTCTCACCCGAATCACGTCTTTGTCTTTGTCTTCGGCTTGTCAATCGGTCTCGTGGGCCGCCGTTGCGTCTCCGCGCCGGACCGACGCATTCTCGCCGGGAAACGCGCGACGATAAGGCAGTTGCGCTCTGGATTGGGCGTGGGGGTTTCTTGCGGGTCGTTTTGTGTCGAATCGTAAAATGCGCACCAAATGTTGAGGGATGCGGGGAAAGCATTTTCTATCAAAAATTATTAAATTTCTCTCATACACGTATACGGAAATTTTTTCTCTAGACTGGTAGAAATGTGGTTGAATCAGCAATATTGTCGGACCGCTATGAGAACAACCAAACCGTATATTCAGAGCAGCCAAACAAATGTATCTAAGACTTTCTATATAGTTCATAATAAATGGCATTTAGTTATTATGAATGAATTTTAACTTATTTAAGACACAGAGTGACTTAATAAAGACGCCTTAATAAAGCGTCTTGATCAAATGCAGAATATCATGTATTAAGACAGCTGGTGACTTAAACAAGTCACTTAATATTCAAATAAGGATTTTCATTTAAGACATTCGTGTCTTAAGTCAAGACTAGGGATATCTTACTTTAAGTCACAAATATCTTAATTAAGACATTATGATTTCTATTTTAAAATTTCATTTACTTAAAATTAAAATAAGAATCTTAATTTAAGATATCAGCGTCTTAAATAAATATTAAGAATGTCTTATTTTAAGACGCAAGTGTCTTAATTAATAGACGTTTATTGTAAGATATTATTAATTACATACATCACTTCTATATGAATCTAATCGCAGCTATATTAATTCCGCCTAAGCTGCACGGAATAAAATAAATTACTAATACTAGTATATATTTACTTATAATAGGTAAACTGTGTACCTACTAATGAAACTAGTAAACTGTAAGGTTATTATAGCCCAATAAATATATCTATTCCAATTGATGTGCAACA
>JABFQC010005020.1:0-12059 GCA_022817085.1 Psilanteris sp. ZL-2020 | reverse complement strand
TTACTATACTTTATAGAAATTTGTTTTATAAAATATATTTAATTTGTCTAGAAGATATTGTATAATAATTTTAGAAATATTTGGTTCCTAATCCCTGAAATATCATAATGTATAGTAATTTTTAATAAAACATTTTTCTCCGTATATATATGTCTTCGGTGAGTATTATTCTCACGAAATTATGGTCAATTTAAAGTATCTCATTGAAACAAAGTAACGAAAACAATTAATGAATGGTGTATCACCTTATTTCTTAGCCTGAAAATGCACATTTTCAGAAGTGATATATAATATACTATCACAATAGAATATTGTTTCCAATTTCACGTACGCCAATTTAAATAGCCTGATATTATAAGAATAATTAATTAGAAAATGGAAACACGTTAATAATCCGTAATATATTTAATTATTACTCATTATCAGCTTGATTGAATTAGATAAAAGAATTTTGTCCGTGAATGTAGCACTGATAAATCGGCTTCGAAACTCCGTACGTATGATTTAACGTTAAATTTGAACTAAAAGGGAATTGTAGTAAAATTGTGACAAAAAAAAATTATAGTACGTGGTTCATAATTTGATGTACCATGTTTCGTAGGGATGAATACTTGCGATATATTTTTTTAGAGTGCGCGGGAACTCAAGTTTAGCGGTATCTAGTTTGCGTAAAACTAATTATAGTATAAGTGCTCGGTAATTTCGCATAACGATAATTTAGCCGATTTAGCCCGAGGTCGAGTGAAACGAATGCGAAGTCTCGATTTTTGTAACATACAGAACATAAAGCCCACTTGGCTGAACGTATTATCATTACCTGCAGGTTATGATAGAAATATAATTTTTTTTATCAACCGAATTAGAAGGGTTACGTGCATTCTTAGTACTCTACATGCAAACACTTTTTGTATAAATTCAATCTTTGTTGTTACGTTTGTATAGTTTTTACTGTTAACTTATCGAGGCATGACATTTCCAGAATTTGTTCTACGTGCAGAATGTTAAGTTCGATGAAAGATATATATTTGATACGTTTCGTTGTCTCTGTTATTATTAGTATAAGATTTATTTGTCATCGACTAACGTTCTGTATATGAAGATACGATGTGATTTACAAAAACATTCTTTTTATTAACCGGTCACTTATTTTCATTCGAATTGAGCGGTGTCATACTCAATGTAACTTACAAAGTGACTTAATAAACGTTTTGTATGAAAGTTTAACTCGAGTTCATGATTTTGCAACTGCTTTGTTCCTATCCGTTATACTTATTTTTGTTTCAACTTTTTTTCATTGTAATGTTAATTTTTATCATATTTCATTTTTTTAATATTTACATTGTGATCAGTGTAATTAGTCTATATATGTTTTAATATAATTATTTATATTTATTTAAAGAAGGTTTGTATTGAAAAAAGACAAGATCTTAAAAATTATTTATTGTTTTGTTAAAATAAGTGTTTATAATACTTAAATAATCATATGTCATATATACACACGAATCAACGATTATGCACTTTTCTTATTTCTTAATAACAATTCTTAAATCTGTAGTATTTAAATACATAATAGAGTTATATATATATATATGTATGAGAATGTCAACGTTATTTCATCAAATATGTTACTTTTATATACAAAAGTAACAGAAAGTTATGAAATTTTCAGGATATTTTATTAATTATTTATATTTTATAGTAACATTATGTTTTCAACAAACAAAGAACTTTAATACATATTTTAATTACAATAGTTACAACTAATATCATAATCTTTTTTTTTATTTAAGAATAGTTCATTAATGTTTTTGTTCAGTTTGCTTCTTCTGCCTTCTAAATTCATTTATACAGTCAAATACATTTGTAATTTAAGTTTCTTCGTTTTTTATATTATAAAAAATATTTCGTTGACTATTGTTAGAATTTTAAATTATTAACTCCTTTTAAACGAGTTAATCTGAATTCAAATAAAATGATTACAATAACACAAAATGAAGTTAAAAATTTGAACCTAACTATACTCAGAAAAAAATGCCTCTAAAAATTACTAGTTGAATAACTGTAGGATAATATAAAAATCCAATTAAAATTATGGAATTTACAGTAAAAATTGGCGAATTTTTGTTATAATCTACTGAAAAATTAAAAATTTTTACTGTTGATTTTATTATTTTTATTGAACCAAATAATTTGTAAAGGAATTTTCTGCGGATAGCTATTGTAAAAAAAATTTAATATTTCATATATCTTACTCCCTTTCGTAATGTTTAAATTTACATATATAAATTTACACCCAAAGCAAATCATTGCATATGAAATTTCATCAAAATATTTGGTGTACCTAACAATCTTTATTTCCATATGATCTGTATAAAATATATATAAAATATAACAGACATAAGCAAACTGAAACCATTCCAACGAGAAAATCACGTCGAACCCTAAACTCTGAAACAATCATCCAGAGAATGATCATTTAAGTTACTTCGTCTCCCAACTAAACTGTTTTACAAATTCTTAGACAATCGCTCAATCTCTTCTACAAAGAAGACCATATCTTCTTCATTTAGACCAGAATACTGCAGAACTAGTCTAAAGAAATTTGGTCTTCCTCTAAGCGGTTGATAGGTGATTAGCATCGAACCTTTACGAACCATTTGTTCTTTGATCAAAGGCGCGATTTTGTGCAAAGCAGCGTTGAGTTCTTCACCGTTCAGGTGTCTCTTCGAATTCGGGGTGTACCAAAAGCAGACGTTGGTACATTCGGGTTCCATTATCAAAGTCCATCCGTCACGCTTTCTGATAAGGTCTGCAAAGTAACGCGATAATTCAAACAATCGGTCGACGTGCTTCTCCAAACCCGAAGTTCCTTTCGCCTTCCACATGTACCAGAACTTGAGAACGTCCACTTTGCGACCACACTGGATATGCTTGTCACCAGAATCGTACGATGTATCGTAGAATTTGTCTTGTTGGAAAAGGTAGGTTGCGTTGGCTCCGTGAGCTTGTTGGAAGATATTGTTGTTCTTACTACGAAGGAGAAGCGTAGAACACTGTTGTGGAGCGGTTAACATCTTATGGGGATTCCAAGTGACTGAGTCAGCCAGCTGTATTCCTGCATTTAAAAAAAGATGGTTTAAAAGTGCATTATCTAAACTATCTCAAAATATTTACACTATCTAAATCGACTTGAACAGAAAGACAATCTACAAAATTGCTTAAAAATAGTTTTAGGAAACTGAACACCAAATTCTAACCGTTTAACAAATAGCGGTGCTTCTTGGAAAGCAAGGCTCCTCCACCCCAAGCTGCGTCCACGTGAAGCCACATATTGTATTTCTGGCAAACCTCGTGTATGGCTGTCAATGGGTCGAACGCCCCAAGTACAGTGGTACCAGCGGTGGCGCAAACCATCAACGGAACTGCTCCTTCTTGCAGGGCTTTCTCCACTTGTTGCTTCAAATGGACGGGACTCATTTTGCCCTTCTCGTCGACGGTAATCGAATAAACATTGACGCTGCCGATACCGAGGAAAGCCGCCAACTTTTTGATGGAATAATGGGCATCTTCCGAGGTGAAGACGACCAACCGCGGCAATTGGCTCATGCCATTGGTTTTAATTTCCGGGAACCGGTTGTGCCGAGCCACGTTGATAGCATAGCCGTTGGATATGGACCCACCGGGACAGAAGATACCATCGCCTTCCTCCGCGTTCCAACCAATGATCTGGCGCATTTCTTTCAGAACTTCCTCTTCCATGAGGGTAAATACTGGCGACACTTCATACGTATAGACTGAGGGGTTCAAAGCATCGGTGAGCCACTGGCCGATCAGACCGTACGGGTCCAGACTAGAATACAACTGATTGACGAAATGAGGATGGCCGGTTTTCACGCTGTAACGAATGATGGTGCGAACAAATTGGAGAAGATCTTCGTGGGATGCCCCGGTGTCCTTGAGCTTCAAGTCCATAGCCGATTTCAACTCGTCCGGTTCCATCCATTCTATCACCTTTTGATTTCTGTTGGTTCCCTAAAAAATACAATCGTTGAATGTTATTAAATTATTTTTACAGGTATATCCGAATGTATTAGTTTAGAAAATCCAAAATTAATTAGGATTTGAAAAATGTAATTGCTATAAAGTCAAAAGAACTTTCTGCGTGACTGTTTTATAAAGTTAACACGCGACGCACGAGTAATTTACAATCGAAGGAAATGTAGTTGTCATGAAGGATTTATCAACAATTATGATAAAATCTTATCATGGCAATTAGAGTTCATTTTTTATAGCAAAAATCACGTAGCGGTACGAGAAAATTGTATAATAAATAATGTACGGTGCTCAAGGAAATTAAAAAAAAGTGTCTTATCCTTTATTCATAAATGACTTTTTTTGGAAATTTTTCTAGAATGCAATGTTCATTGAAGATTCTTGTAATTAAACGTGCACATTCATCAAAGAATTAACATTAGATAATCATCACATAGAAGCAAAAGATCATATTCATATTCATAGTACAGATATTAAAAAATCCTAAATGAGTAGTTGTAATGGTTAAATGAAATAAGTTACTTTCCGAAAAAATAATATATATTTTCGAAACAAAACATAAGCTGAATATTTAAAATGACTGAAATCAATACCAGATAAATTGAGAATCTTATATAAGAAAAAAAACTTAACAAATATCTGCACTGATAAAATTGTAGTTGATCATAAAATTTTAAATTTCAAAATTTACGATTTCTTCCGACTACAACTACACTAATGACATAAAGCAATGTAGTAAAAACAACATTCTTCCCATAACAGTCGTTATTTAATGATTAAAAATACATTGCTCCTAATTGCCTCGTTTCTTAGATAAACGAATATTGCATTTTTAAGACTCGGCAAAAAAACCGTTCTTATACGAGAAATAATTGCTTCGGTTTACAAAGTTGCTTAATTAATACGATGTTAGTCCATGCTTTAACCGTAGACATTGTTTATTGCTGCGTAGACCAATAGGGAGAACGATTAAATGATTTTGCCAAGATTTTGCTTTGAAAGTACGGGAATGTTCCAATTATATTTTTAAATTAAATTTTCATTATTTTCAAATAATAATATATAATAGTTTAGTATATATTAATTACATACATATTATATCTCTATAATAATTTATAATATATATACAATATATTTAATTATGTATAATAAATTATTTAGTCAAAATAAAGTTCAAAAAAAGACAAATAAAATTTTATATTCATAACGATGCGATAAAAAAATCACTATTTCAAATTATAAATTTAATGTCAAATTTATTAACATATTCAGTTTGTTACGAATCGTGTATATAAATTGTCTTGATTAAGTTTCTAGAGAAGATCTCAAATAAACAAAATATATGTGTATAATCATAATTAAAAAATAACTATATCTATTGTTAATTGATAAATTATTTATTATCAATTAATTGTTACAATAACAATTGTAAACGAATTTGTTATTTGCAATATTGTTGTTATTGTTGAAAACATTCACATTGTTCAACACGTTGATATAAATAAAAAGGAATAATCTAAAGCAATTGTAAACAATGCAGGTTGCAATACAATATTCAATTCTTCTTTACATAATGATATAGAGCTCAATCAGTTTGACACAAAAGAACATCATATAACTATCGAAAAATAGCAATCTATTGCAGGGGAGATTAATCACGTCATAAATAAGATTTTAATTGTGTTGCGCAATTCCATAGACAAAACTGCAGCGAATTTGAGCACGCATTTGCTTAAATTTATTTGTCATTTGAATAACCCTATGGCAATTTTTGAATATTATCTTATCGCTTATCTATATAAATTAAAATTTGTCGCTTGTGCGGCTCGTTGATTTACATTATTAAAATGTGGCAAAAGAAAATATATATATATACCCATCAAAGGATTACATTATTAATTAAATACGTTATTAATCATTAACGTTGAAATAACTTTAATATTGATTGTGATTATGGGAAATGTAGTTTGTGATTCATTTGACGTAACTACTTATAAAACAAACAAAACAACATTCTTTTTTTTTGCAAAATTCTTGATCGAGCGTTTCAAATTAAACCTTATTAACAGATGGTATTTAATTGCAAAGGTAATTCCATGTATTTGAAAAATGCAACAAGATTATTAGAAAACAATACAATAATAACAAATAAATAAGATTTTGATGATATTAATATTTACCAGAATAACTTGTAACAGATAAACCGAATGCCATTTGTTTTGAAGAAGACAAAAAAAGTACATTAACAATTATTTTTGTTACAAAATAAAAACGAAAAAAAACGTCAATTTCTGTACAGAAAAAAGTATGAAATTAGACCGTTTAGTGAAATATCTTGATGTCGTACACTTACGTTTATTGTGTACGCGTTATTAATTAAATTTTGTATGGATTATAAACGTTGTCGTGTTAACGATCTAAAATATGAATAGCCCATTGATAAATTTAAATAATAAATAAGAAGCAATTAAACAAACAGTACGCGCGATTATCGGCAAAAAATGATTGATTAATGAACCGATCTGAACATTAAAATGTCAATTTATTTTACAGTCAACGTAAAATGCAACACTCGTAGCGGGGTTAAAAATCCATACGATTTTTATCAACATTATCTACACGATTATGATTAAAATATACTTCTAATCATAGTCTTATGAAACGGTTACAGTCCTTTTGATACGTCACGCCTGACTAGCCGCACTTTCTTTGCCGTCGAGTCGTTCATCGAACACCGATACACATTGCGATGATACACTTGGCATAATTAACAAACGGAACGATGTCAATTTACACGTTACAACCGTTTTTTGCTTGTACCAGTTAATCGATCAGACTGATCAGTTAAACAAAGTTTTACTTTATAGACGCAACTGCTGCGTGCTTACGCAAATTCGCTGTTTCTTAAGTCCATTATTTTTTGTGCAATTCAATGAATAATTAAGATATATAATTAATAATTACTTAAGTCAAACAAACGCTCTGTTATACATTCAAACAGGTCTTTAAGAAAAGATTGCACGTTTTTAAACATCACTTTATTATAAATAAAAGCTTTGTTTGACACGTTTCAGAGTGGTATTTTCTGCTTTTACTCGTGATTTACACGATCGCGATTTGAATCAGTTCATTCAAATTCTGCACTGAGAAAAATGGACTGTTGCTTTAACAGTCCGCACTGTACAGTCTGGACTGTAAAAAAATAGATGTCTGAACAAAAGTAATAGGTCTTTAAAAATAAAACAAAATAAGTCTGGACTATTGCTACAAAATGCCAAATGATTAATTCGCCATTTTTTAAGAATAATATTAATAAGTAAAATAAAATAACACATATGAAAATTAATTCATAACCTTAAAATGTCAGAATTATAATAGTATCAACTGTACAGTCCAGAACTGTACATTTTTACAGTCCAAGACTGTTGGCGGAACAGTCTAGTCTGTTAATCCAACAGTAAAATTTTCTCAGTGTGTTCGTTTAAGTAGTTGATGGATGTTAGGTGAATTTATTCATGCTTTTGTGTACCACGACGATAAATACGAGCAAAATTTTCATCTTTCTTTTATACACTTTATATATACAAACAAGAGAACAAAATGCTTTATGTAAAATATACGAAAAAACGTATTAAACTAATTTGTTCTGGATATCAGATTGTTAGGATTCTGTTGTGGAAAATATAAATACCAAAATCTGAATTTTATAATTTATTATATTATAAATACGAGTACTGTGTATTTGTTAGAACTTTTTATTAATATATTTTATACATAATCATCAATTTTTTATTATGTGTAATTGGTATTAGAAAAAAAGTGTGTATAGAAAAATGTTAAGACGACAGTAATTCAATAAAACATGCATTTAAATATCATAATTAATTTGTATATAATCCAACTATAAATTTTTCTCTCTGTAATAAAATAATAATTTTTATACAAAATTAAAAATAAAAAAACTTGTACTTATTCTATCATAATTATATTTAAATGTTTACATTAAATATTTTATAATAATGTTTAATATTAATTATTATTACATAATGTGTTCGTCAAATTAAACTAGTTAATGTGACGTCTTAAATTAATTTCGATCTTTATGATTTCTATTTAAGGAACTAATATTCTAATTTTTTGTAAGATTTCATACGTTGACAATTCATTTTTACAATTATTTTTATAATAATAATAGATAAACGCTATTCATAACAATAAGACTCATTTACTATTTAGTATCCTAGCGGTTTATGTCTATTTATCAGACTTTTTCAATAAGGGGGAGGGAAGGTGACGCTTCTTGGGTGCACAAAAAATTGTGTATCCTTGTTACGCAGTGGCCTGAAATCGTTTCGCATAAAATGCGTTACAATAATAATTTATACTTTTAATGAATCTATTAAACTAGTACTATTAACGTTTTAATGAGCAATTTTTATTGGATGGTTTCATTCATAGCTTTTCCATGAATTTAAACAAATAATTCACAAATGCTTTTGTTAGATTTTTATAAATTTACTGTAAATTGCTGATTCGTTTCCGATGTGTACTTAACAGTATATATTGTAAATTTATTCAACACACATATTTATATATTATTATTATTATTTATAAAATTACGCCTCAAGTATTAAAATAACCTGCATGGTTGATAAGAATGTGAATATAAAATATAAAAAATATACAGTATAGATAATTTACAATTTGTCAATAAAAAAGTTGAAATATACAATGATGATTAAAATTGTGAAAGTATATACAAAAATACAGCAGTATTGAAAATCAAATATCGCATTCACTGCTAAAAAAAGTGTCTTAAAAAAGTTACATTTAAGACAAGTAGTGTCTTATTTAAGCCACCAGGTGTCTTAATAGAAAACATTGTGCATTTGATTAAGATACTTCGATGTCTTAATTAAGTCACTTTGTGTCTTAAATAAGACACCTGTACTGTATGTTTTTAGCAGTGTTGTTGTGCAAACAAATGTAGTATATATATATATATATACTAATTTATTATAATATTAAATATCTGAGCTATTAAATTACGAATAATACTATTTAATTGTCGCTTAATGAATTATCAATATAATTTTATTATTGATAATGAATTATACACATTTTATTGAAATATGAGCTTTTATAAATATAATAATACATTACAATAATTCTTTAATTTAAAAAAGTTGTATTGAATTCGAAAGTTTTTGTAAACAATTAAATAACAACATTTTATTAGTTTTAACTTAAAAATAGCAGAGACTTATAAATGTATAAAAATTTATAGATGGACAAAAAAGTAATTATTATATTTAACTAAATGTTTGACTGGATTACTCAAACATTTTTCACGATTAAAATAATGTTTACTTGTATACCGTCTAATCTTTTTTCTTAGTTTACTCTCATGATTTTATATTTAGATTTGTTGTGTGAAAAAAAATATAACAAAAATATTAAATAATGACAAAAAACAATTTATCATTAAGCTAGGTCACGACGATATTCATTAGATTAAATGTTAATTAATTTAAAAATAGTATTCATGTATTTGATATATTTTGCGTTATTTCACTTTATGTAATAATTAATTAAGCATTATTTAATAGCCCAAGTTATAATTTCCAATCTTTTTCAATGCACAGACAAACCTAGCATTATCTGAAAAAAAACATTTTATGAATAAAAGTTATTTAGAATTAATATTTTCAAAAATTAATAATGTATTAAGTTTAATTAATAAAACCATTAAATCAAAAATATCATTAAAAGGATATAGAATTATTATGATTGTTGTTACAATTATTTAAATTACTGTAAAATATAACATTATAGATCATTCGTTTGCTCCGTTTATCTACTTACTATATGATAAGCAATTGAAGATTAAAATATTGAATACTGAATTTTAATATGTATAATTGTATTATATACTGTAGTAAATGTTGGTACAACGATTCATTGAATGGGTGCTGCACGTTTTAACCATCAATTTAATTTAAAAAAATACTTTGCAATAAACAACACTTTATTATTAGACATAAAAATTTTTTTACTATTCATTCCAAATTATTAATAAAATTATGGCATAGAAACATCGTGTTTTATGTCGAAATTTTCACAGATTCAACAGCGTACAAGGAACATAATTTATCAAAAAGTATCATTCTAATCAATGATTAAATTTAATTTAAAACCAATTACATTATTAGTTTTAAAAGTCAAATAAAATACTTAATCAATCAATACCAAAATGTCTTATAACAAAATACTCATTTTTAACTTATAATTCCATATCTTAATTAAAAGTGTGTTTATAATTTCTATTTATCTTATATGTTTGTGAAAAAGTTAGATATTACAATTTGCTCAAGACAGGAGAATAAAGAATCATATTATCCTTTTGCGTGAGAGAAGATTATTGAAAAGTTACTATACGATGGAATATTATAACATTTTCTTATGTGATGTTTGTAAGTATTATTTACATTTAGTTCAATTTAAAATTGTATAATATGACTAATGACTTAATTATCATTACTTCTATTGTACTTTAGTCGACATTCACACCATTTACAGTGTCAACACCGTACTGTCATAAGCAATGTAACTATTTACTTTAATCCAATTTGCTGCCTATTTGTAATATGGTTTTAACAAAAGAAAACTTGTCCCATTAGTTTCAAATGGCTTTAATTGTATTCAGTTCACAAAGCGAAAGAATTGAACAAAATTAACTTAATATAGATTGCGAAAAGATTATGTAGAAATATGAACACATTTTTGGTAAATAAAGTTAACACTGTCACAGGTTTCATCACAATGAATCATTGATATTAAAATTCCCAATATAAAAACCGTTATATTGACAAAGTACAAAATGTATAAATAAAGCTTGTAATAAGCTTATGAATAGAAATTTAATTTTGTACCGTTTGACGCTTATCTGCTAAAGGCAAAAATAAATATTAAAGCACACTGAATTTTAGAACGAAATCATTCGGTCGTTCCAATAATCTATCAACCTCAAAAATAATCAGTTACACATGTTCATTATAAACAAAACAAACTATCATTTTAGCAAAATAATTCGTCTCCAACTGACATGGTACTTGATATAATTTAACCATAATCTGTACATTGAAAAAAATAATCTTAAAAATTTGACCAAACTAGATAATAAAAGCAGCAAAAGTGAGCAAAATGTAAATAAACATTATATTTATCATAGATATCATAGTTTTTAACATTTGTTTGGTAATCTTCGGCCTATTTTTAGAATCTTCTAACCGTAATTTATCATATTATTTACATTTTCGTCCATTTTTGCCACTTTCATTATCTCGTTTGGTCAAATTTGTAAGATTATTTCTTCCAGTGTATAATTATCCGCAACAATCGCAACCAAAACCAAGCCCAAACGTTGTTTCAAGCACTATAACAGAAACGTCTGACCCAAATCGACTCGAAATCACCCCGGAGCGGACTCGTGCCGGGACAAAATTGCCCGCGTTCCATTCGTTCAAGTACGGTCGGCCAAAACCGCGTCAAAATTTTGAACGGATCACTTAAGTCACACTCTGAACTTTGACAGACAAAATACGCACACACTCTGAATCGACTACATAAAAAAGTTGTCCGTGCAGTAATGACGAATCGAAAGCTCGTACCTTGAAGACGGCTTCGTCCAGCATGATCCTGACCGCATCCTTGACAAAGTTTTCGTGCTTTTTTCGGGACGGCAAACTGGCGTAGACGTCGACGCGGTCTTTGCTTTGGTTGACACCGTTGACACGGCGTGTCGGATGGCTCTTGTTAGAGTCCACGTCCGCGTGGACGGTCTCGCCTTTCAGCGCATCCTCCTCTCGACCGAAGGACTCTGTCCAGGAGACTCGTTCGTTCGCAGGCATGGCTTCGAGAACGCTCGCGTTGTCGACTACCTTATAGTCCTACGCTATCGTCCTCGGTTTCCTTTATACGCTAAAAGTTTCTACCAAGGTCGTAAG
>JABFQC010005019.1:0-12059 GCA_022817085.1 Psilanteris sp. ZL-2020 | reverse complement strand
ATATATGCATACATGGCTTACAATAATTTTACTATTCGTTTTGCGATATTCAGTTAAAACTCAATTGAAACGCTATTCAGAAATATTCATAAAATAAAAAAAAAATATTTTCTTTGTGAAAAAGTTTGGATTTACTATGTCGCTATATATATGTTATATTATATATTCACATGGATTACATTTTATATTGAATTTTACTCGTAACGTTAAACTTAAGTTTAAAAAACAATATTTGTAAAATCATTAGAGATCCAAATTTACTTTATTGTACACTCAGAAAAATTTCTGCTAACCATTACAGGAAAAACATGACAGTCACAAGGGTTGACGTTATTTTGCTTTAGCTATTACATTATCATTTAATGTTTCAATTATATTAAAACTCTGGTATACGTTACAGTAAAATGATATATAATGATTACTTTGAAAAAAGAGTACACAATTTAACAAAAATTGTAAATTATTGTTATTATTATTTTTTACTGTAAGTTAATTTTAAGATGTTGACTTGTACTATTATATTATTGAATTATATTTTATTTTAAAGCATGATATTTCTTAAATATTTATTATCGTATTATATTTCTCCACGTTTGTAATCATGGATTGTATGTATAATGATAAATAATGAAAATCAAAAATTTTATTGTCAAACATTTTATACTGGGATGGCGTCAAGAAAATTTTCTCATATACATGCTTTGACAGGAACACTTTTGACAGGTTCGATATTGGAGCTATTAGAAGTGAAAATTTGCTCAGTGTAGATTGAATTTCTTAATTTATATATGTGAAAAAAGCACAGTTTATAGCTGTAATCTCAAATAATACAAAATTATGTTTATACACAGAAAAAAAAATCTACAATACACATTTTACCGAACTAGATAGTAACAGTACGAAAACATTCGACGATATCATTGTTTCTATCATTTGTTTGATAATATTTAACATATTTTTATAAGTTTCTAACCATAATTTACCATATTATTTACATTTTTGCTCATTTTTCCTACTGTTATTATATAGTTTGGTAAATTTTGTAAGATTATTTTTTTCAGTGTAATAACCTGGAAAATGCATATGCAGAAAAGAAGATATGTTTGGTTTAATGGGCACGGATCTAATGAATCGTTTTCTCATTAAGAATTAAGCTTTTCGCATATATGTGTTTAAGAAAGTCTAAAGAAAATATATACGTATGTTCCATTTGAACAAAATACGTCTTGAATGCTCATGAGCATATATAATAAGGATAATTATGATATGAAAGTTTCCATGCGGCGTTCAATACTCGTAAATTTTTTTTTGTTCATCACAGAAGTAATTTGTGAAGTGTGTATAAAGACAGCTTGCTAGTTAAATGTTTAGTATAATAATTTTATAAATATGCTCGCGAAAAGCGGATTGTTTTAAAATATGTGGCAGTTGAAATATCATTTAGAGTAACTATAGACACTGTTAAAGTTGAAATCGGTTTTACACATTTTTTACATTGTAACGCATAAATCAATTTTTTTAATAGAAGGATTTAACTGTCAGAGCTTCTTCATCAGATTTAATTACTAGTTTTAAAAACAGTTAAAACAGTTATAATAGTAAATTTATGTTGATTTAATGATTATCTGCATATTCTATGACCTTTTGAAAGTACTCGAAGTATGTGAAAAGTATATATATAGTTTTTCATCAAAACAAATATAAGATCGGCTAATTATATCTAATACTTCAGAATATTGTTTAAACTTTAATCTGCTTCTTGCGCGTTAAAAAATTTTATTATCAAATACTACGCTTATAGTATTCTGAGGCTATTTTAGAATATCTTAATTGTATAATATTATGGCAATTACTATTCTTTATAGCAAATTGTCTTATAAAATATAGCTAAAATGTATAATAATTTTCGAAATATGCGTTTCCATATCATAGGAATGTCTTAATTATAGTCATTTTTAATATTCATTTTTTCTACTATTTAATTTCTATATGTTGTTATTTGCAAGTATGGGTAAAACATTAATTAAACGTTAAATAATAATTATAATTAGAAAAACATGTTAAATATGTTTTGAATATTTTATTTATTGGTAAATGAATAATAGTAATACATCGATTGATAAATTTAATTGTTCATTAGTTAATACACTGTTACAACTTGTAATGTTTTTAAGTAAATGATAAAATATAAAGGAAACGTCATGTATGTGTTTCTGCTAATGCCATTAAATTACTAACAAGTATTTTTAGTCAATTTACAATGTATTCTATTTCCACAACGAAGACGTGAAGCTTTTGTAATTTGATTCAACGTAAATGCATAATGAAACTTTTTATAAAGTAATACAAATAATAACTAATAGATATATTATAAGAAAAGCTAAAATGTCTCAAACTTTTGTGTCTGTTATATAACATAATAGCATAATGAATTTCAAACTCATTTTAAAATTACAACATAATATTTAAAGAGCTTGAAAAAGAATATTAATGATCAAAACTGTCTGGTCGCGAAAACACATGCAATTATTTATGACATTCTTAAAGTATACAAAATTAACTGATAATATATAATAAAATCGGTGTTAAAATGTAATAAATTAAATGCAGAATTTGTAAATGAAATATATAAAATTAAATTCGGAATATTGTTTGTTAATTTTAAGACTTTAATTGAACGAAATTTATATAAACTTTAGACGATGTAATTAAATTATAATAATATACGGATTGAAAACGAAAATAATTTGTATTATAATTACTTATAATATTCTTATACACGGAGAGAAATGTTATATTAAAAATAACTATACATTATAGTATTATGAGGATATGGAAACAAAGATTTAAAAAATTATTATACATCTTTTATACAATACAATATCTTCTAGACAAATTAGCTATATTTTATAAGACAAATTTCTATAAAGTATAATAATTTCCATAATACTAATCATGATATCCTTATCAAGCTATAAGTATGGTATTTTATAATGTAACTTTTTTCTACGTGTATCAAATGCTTTTATCCCTATGATTTTCTAACAAAACACTACAAAAAATACTAATTCATGAGTGTATACTTTTGAAATTTATAATTGTTTAGTATCTAAAATCAAGTATTTATGTATATACATACAAACCGCAAAATTATATTAAACTTATAATCTAATTTTTTCTAATTTTACAACGCTGATAAATCCGAGTCTTAAAATATCATTAAAAAGAGTTTTAAATATTACTGAACGATTTTTCTTAGTTTATCCTTTTTGCAACAAGAACGAAGCAACGACTTCCGAATCCGTGATTATTTATAGTACCGAATGCTCATATTTATTTTCTCAGCAACCATGATTTTTTTCTTATTCGCGTATTGAATATATTATTATTTTAAAATGAACGCGCGTAAATGGGCGAGTGCTTACGAGTGATTTTAAATATAACATGAAAGATATTCGTTGTTTGCAGTTGTGACATATAAACGAAAATATATAAACAATTGGAATAATAAAATAGAAATGAAACACTAACGGTCGATCCGTGAACCCGAACCGTTCCTTTATTTTCGAATAATGTTTCTCTCGTCGGAAGCGTATCAACATTTTTGTATGCAAATAATTATTCGTTACGATAATTAATATGCAGTATGTTCGCAAATATCAACAATCCGCGTTATGTGCTCGAAATAAAAAAGGAAAGAGAAAATATCACGCGTAGATATAAAAACAGTTATTGCTGATAATAAGTCGTTTATTATAATTACTGTAACTGCGCAAAATTTTCAATTATTCAAAAAACGATAAAAATAAATTTAAATACTGTTATTATATCTACGAAACGCGGCAAAGAATTATAGCCGCGCTAAAGCGAAAAGTTTAAGCAAGATATAAAGATTCCACGTGAAACGAGATAACAAATCGGGAAACATTTTACGAATTATTTGTGCAGTTAGTATTTTATAATTTGTATCGCACTGAAATGTTTATTGCATTTTTAAGAGTCACACTTCGGTACATTCGGTGTGATATGTGTGTATATATATATATATAGTTCGATTACAATTACAATCAGAAGTAGCGAAAACATTTTTATGCGCGACAACCAAACGCGTCAGACAAAGTTCGTAAATCATTGTTCAATCAAATTATAGGATAGGTAATAAACAATTTTATGGTTTTGGCTACAAACCCGCCACAAAACATACGAGTACGTGTGTGCACGTGCGTGAGCGCGAGAGACAAATCGCGGGATAAAAAAAGGCAAATCCGCGAATTAGCGCAGCGGTATTTTGCCGCGTGTTTTTTTTTTGTTTTCTGCACGGATCTACACATCGCAGATCGTGTGACATAAACAGTGATAGCTGATCTGTTGCCGAGAGCCGTAAAACGCGTGTTTGTCGGCGCGGGACGCAAAACGAGGATGCACGAACAATGACGCGCAATTTAATCCACGACACGAGTCGTTGGCATCACAGTTTGGGTTGGTTCCGCGAGCAAAAACACGCGCGATTATTTTGCGCCGAGATGCGTCGCGTGCTCTTTGGCAAGGCGTAACACTGAGTGACAAAAACTGCACGGTTGGCGCGCGGCGATCGCGGATGAATCGTCGGGATGCCGAATAAAACACTGAAAAAAATGTCTATTTTATACTAGTAAGAAGACAACTGAACGAGGCATTTTTCCGCGAACGCGCGGCGCGCCGAGCTGCGAATGTTCCGCGAAACGGCGGCCAAAAACTCACTGTAAACAACAACGTCGGCCGAGTCGATAACGGTCCGCGCGCGACCCGCGTCCAACCCGAAAAGCACAAGCGGTCGGGCATTCGCAGCGCGGTGCACCGATCGTCGCGAACGACGCGCGGACGCTTCCCGCGGGGCCGCTCGGGGCCCCATTGCGACAGCAAAACAAGCGCGAACGGGCAGCCGCGCAACAATGTGATACTCACTCGACGAATCAGGGCAGTGGAGCTTCATGAACGCGCGAGTCTCGAATCAGGCCATCGGGGCCCGGGATTCCCTGGTTCTACGCGAACGAAAACTCGGCACTGTTGTTCGCGGCCGAATCATCCAATGGCGCGCTACGCCAATTTGCAGTGCATGACGCGCCGATATTTCGGCGTTTCGGGCGCGATCGCCAGCCGCTTGTTCACACCACACCCCGCGGCCGAACCCGGAATCCAACGACGGAATTGGCACCAACTTTTACAACGCCGCCGACACCGAAACACGACGACACGGACACAACCGAGGATAGCGGCGACTCTCCTCGCAGGGCTCGCGTACGCGAAGCATTACGAAACGCAAGAACCAGCCCGCTGCCCGGATTTCCGTGGCGAGCTTCGAGGCGGAGCTTTCGTCTCCGCAGACATTTCGTCGTCGGCTGAAGTCGAAGCTTCGGCCGCGCCGCCTCGGGCGCTTCCGCGTGCGCTCGGCCCGCGTCGGCTCAGTCGAAAGCTCGCGAACGCCCGCCTCGGCCGTGTGGGTGCAGGGACGTACGCGCGCGGCAGGCGGGGGATCCGGGCATGTCCCGAACCGCTACCCTCGGTGCAAGTGGATTATGACATAGCAGACGAGCGTACGCACGCAACCCGAGCGCAACGCGACGCCGCTTTTTGGCTGCCATTGAACGCTCGCTCTTCGGAGCCAATTTCGCCAACCAGTTTTCTGCTTCGATATTCGCACGCCGCGCGCCCCGTAGTCGCACAAACCGTTTTACGGATCGGCTTCAGGTTTAACGAGCCCCAAACCGTTCCGAATTCGACGCGGCGTGCGTGCGTGCGAGCGTCAATCGCTTTTCGACCGCGCGATTCACGGCCGCCAATCAATGAACGATTGCTTTGCGTTTTTCTAACATTCCAGTCGTCGCGTATAAATCTGCTCTTGTTTGTAACCCCCGGTTGACGACTACATTTGAATAGCTCCATATTATTAATGTCCGAAAAAGCACGCAATCAATAAGAATTCATTGAATCAATACAACTGCCTTTAATGGATAACTTTACGTCTGTATATATATGTTCCGCGTAAATATTTCTTTACAATTTTCAATCAAACTGGAACTAGTAGCGCTACGCTGTTATTTATATAATAAAGTTTTATATAATATTTAAATGAATAATGTTATGAAAATAAAATAATTTATCAGTTTATACTAGCAGTTAACAGAATATAATAATCATTCATTTAATATTTCTTTATGTTTATATTAACAAATTAGTAACAGTGTTTGGACGATCAGTTTTGTTCTAAATCTTTTACTTTAAATCATTTTGGTCATTTTTAACATAACTGAAGTTTAGTTTCGTCCGTGAGTTGCTGTGTTTATAATGATACTTACTTAAAAATTTAACATTTTTTATATGTAATAATTAAAAATTATAGTCATCTTTTCTATCATCACAAAAACGATTGTTTTTATAGAAAATATATATTGTATAGATTTAAGTCATTTACTCTTATGGTTATATACTTTAATGGCAGTCGACATATAAATTTAAATTTTGTATATAAATTTAATAATGTATTTTTACAATAAAAATTTTTTCAAAACATAAAATTTGCTTGTATATTTATATTTCCTTATGATCAAATCATGGAACTGATTTTATAATTATTTAAAGATATAAATATAAAAACGACACAATTTTGTTATATTCCATTTATACACAATACAATATATATACAAACAATATTTTTAACCATATACACCGTTCGATGCGTAAAGTAACGTGCTTGATAAATACGTATATATAATGCTGACATGTTTACCTATATTTATTGTGTATATAGATATACTTAACAAACTTATGCTATTTATCATTTATTTCATTTGTCGCCCGCTCACACACACAAACACATACACATATATATATGTGTATATCTATTATACATACGCGCCCACTATTTGGTCGCTTGGACACAGGGTCGGCATAATAAGTTCATTTGAGATTATGGGTCACAAAAAACCATCTTTGGTGGGATGATTGTGAAAGTTCTATACGGCTCTAGACCTAAATTGCTTTTTTTAACAAGAATTGTTTTCCCTGCCCCTAAAAATAGTGCATCATGGTGCGAACAATACTACATGAACTTTTTCGGTTCACTATATGAACGATAGTATTCCATTATGTAATAAAAAAAAGTTCCTTCCATTAAGAAACACTTTACGTAATAAGTAATTAATCATATCGTCCAAATATATAATGTCATATACAAAACGAAATACAACACTGCTCCCTCGACAGAATGACAAGGGATAGTCTTTGCTTCATTTACAGATTTTGCAGAGACTAAGTTTTTGTAATTCTCGAATAAAACACGACTAATTCGTGTCCCGCAAGCAAAAAGCCTCGGTATTAATGTTACATTTAACACGATTACATATGTAATTATATATAAATGTAGTATGGTTTAAAAATAAGTACATTTTGTATTTTTAATTCAAAGGCAGGTGTGCTTTTGAACGATGTTGAAATCAACCAATATTCGCGCAATGTAAAAAAGGAAACTGTTTAATTTTTAATGAACAATTTTTAGAATACGATCACTTATGATTATATAATGCACGATAGTAAAATGTCAATAACAAAATTCAGCGATAAAAATATATATCCATACTTTTTATAGTTATCGTAGATAACTATATCCTCCTGTACAGGAGGAAAGGAAGTGGTAAATGCATTTGCTAATTATTGCAGGAAATTTTATTAATGCCCGGACGCAACTATTTCATTTATAATTCTTAAAACAGTAAATATATCTTATAACACGAACCATATTAAAATATTGAAGAAATGATATATTTAACAACAAAAAGGTATATATATTATGACGTATTAATTGAAGAATTTACTTTAACAATTTTATTATCAGAAGTAAAAAATAGACATTGATGAGTTTGATCTGAAATACAGAATTATTAAAGATAACAAAAGAAGATATTATATATTATACATATATATATGTTACATTAAAATGAACTCATATCACAAATAGCAAAAACAAATATTGCTTTAATAAAAATTACACAGAAGTATATAAATTTGTTGTCAAGTGTTCCATTGTCTGATAAGGAAAGGATATAATGCTTCTTATGGCGTGCGAATTTAAAGATAGGAAAAGATTGCACAACCCCATTGCCAATTTATTCCACACCACGTTCCTTAATCGTGCACCTATTTCAAAATCTTCTACTTATCGAACCGTTGATCGATTCGAAGTAACTGGGTCAGACAGGGATGAACCACGTCCTCTCAGACCTAAAACAATTTCAAAGTCTGAACATTGCTTTTACACGTAAAGAAAAAAAATCGTAGAGAATACTGCAATTCGCGTTCGAATTGCCAGAATCAATCTAATTGTATACGGTTAACGTGGCTGTCTTGTTATTGATATCATAGCAATATGGTAATTTAAATATAGTTCAATCATCCAATCTTATAGTATAACGTACGTAACAGTACTAAATGGTATACCTGCAATCGGTGCATAAGTGAAATTTACACGAAAGACAATTTACGGCTATTTTGACGTTTGTGACATGTTTTAACTTAAAATAACATAAGACCGATAATAAAGTCCAATAATCAAATAATCAAGAATTCAATGTATTAGAAATATATACACAAATTAAGGTTACCGATTACGTGTCAAAATATTAGACTCTAAAGTAAAATCAATTTTCTGTCGATTACTCGTTAATTTTTTAATTTAGTTAAAATAAAATATAATATATGTAAGGAGCACAGATTTATTTTTAGAAACATTTGATTTAAAATCACAATAAGTTTAAAATAGCTGAAATATAATTACAATTGTGCAAAGTTTAATTTGTAGGATTTTAATTTTCTTAAATACGCAGATTGTAATAATTATTATATATCGCATTGTCACATCAACAAAATAAAGAAAAAATAAAAAATCGTTACATTGTATTCATACTTTTTTCGTATATTGCAAATATCATTCATTATACACTGAAAGAAATGATGCATGAAATATTACAACGTATACGATGAATTCTATGACGGCAGTGATATAGTGTGATAATTGCAAAAAAGGTTTCAATAAGCACAATTTAAGTTTTAAAAAGTACAACGTGAGTTGCATTTATTGAAACGTTTTCAATACATATTACAACGTTTTATGCAATTATCACTGCATAACACTGCCGTCATAGGATTCATCATATACGTTGTAATATTTAATACATTATTTCTCTCAGTGTACTTGATACTAATTTTATATAATTAAATAATTTAGACTTATTTATTCGAAGAATCTATATATAATAGTAAAATTTCAAACAAACATTCCAGTGTTGAAAGGGAATTTACTCATCTGAAATAAGATCCTTGATTTTGAGATGCCAGAGCATTCACGTGAAACAAGTGGTATTTCTAATGTTTCTAGATGATTAGTTAAATAAACAACATAATATTGCTGATTGAATTTAAAAAAATACGTTATGAATATAGCAAGACATGTATTTGAACTTGTTATAATTGTTTAAGAATGAGAGTATGTTTATTGTCACTATATTATTCTCGTTATAATGTTCGCTATATTTCCTACCCCTTATTATTATAACGTAATGAAAGATGCGTATATAGATAATGCTAATTCTATTTATAGGGAACAATAAGTTTACATCGTTAGATAATTTTAATGGCCGTTCTTTAGTTACCCTGAAATTATAATTCTGTTCAATGTAATTTAGCAATATTATAATTACAAAAAAATTAAAACATTTGTATAATTTTTGTTTCAATCGTTTAAATATAATTTCTGTACGTTTATTGTTTAATATATATATATATATATATATATATATATATGGGTAAGGGACAAAATACATAAGTGGCAAAATTTATAACGCTGTAAACTATAACTATATTCACTATGAATATAGATATACATTACAGGGTTATGTAGTTTGACAGTTATGTATTTTGTCACTCACCCATATATATATATATTTTACACATATTATAATCGATGTTTTCATATTCGTGTAATGTTAAAAATATAAATTTTCATGTTTTCAAATTAAAATGAAAAATTAAATTTATGGATATATAATAATCTATTATATATATTAATAATAATATTGACCAGACTACTTTATATAGTCAGAATAACCTATATATATACTATCCGTCTATACTATATATGTTATAAAATGGGACACCTCATTTTCGAACGCTTGGTACATTAATATATAATGTTGATTATCGAAATAATATAAAACAAATAAACTACAGTCCATAGAATAGCCAACAGCCGACCAAAGTCGCATCAAATCATGATGATTCAACGTTGTTGACCTACATTGGCACAACGCAGTGTGCCAATTTTGAACGATGTCGGGTGCCAATATATGAATTTATATTTATTTTGCAGAATTTTGGCGTAGGTCGTCAACGTTTGACTAACGTTGAAACGACGTTGTCTAGTATCTATGGTATTGAATTGAATTTAGTATCTAACATCTATTGAATTAGTCTACACTGAGAAAAATAAAACATTAAAAATTACTGTTTATAATAGTAATTTGGGGCCATGTGATACAAATCGTCAAAATTTACTGTTTTTAACAGTAATATATTATTATAATTCAGTAATTATATATGTAAATAACTTGATTTTTTCTGTTAAAAACAGTAAATTTTGACGATTTGTATCATATGGCCCCAAATTAGTATTATAAACAGTAATTTTTCATACTTTATTTTTCTCAGTGTACCAATTCCAGAGGGTACAGTAATTTATACTGTAACTTTTTTTCTCAGTGTAGAATTTACGTTGGCATGTAACGCCAAACCAATATTGGCGAACAACATAGTGCTAACGTAGTTTGTCAACGTTATTTTAAATATACTGCTTATAACAACTATTAAAATGTTGTTTCGAATGAATATAGTACATGTTCGGAGCAGCAGCATCGGTATACGGCTCAAATAATTTATTATTTGACTATTACTTAAATGGGTGACCGTTTTAAAATGTGTGTTTTAATATTATATTAAATGTATATTCTTACAGTATAAATACATGATTAAGTACTTATATATAATTATATGATTATTTTTATTAAAAACTACATTGTTTGGACTTGGCAAAAACCATGTTAGAACGATTGGCTCCACGTCGTGCCAGTGCTGTTGTCCAACGTTGGTTCTACATTGTAATTTTTTGCGTGGAAGGTTCCAGTGTTTATTATTTATTTTAAAAAATATGTTACAAATACTATACATATTTTTCGAAAAATTGAAAAAATGTTTTAGTGGCTATAAAATACTGACGTAAGTTAATTTATTTTTTAAATAATATTACCAATATATTATAAAAATAGTTTTTATAAATTAATAATGATAGTAAATTAAATTAAGAAATTTTGTTAATTATATTATATAAGGAACATTTATAATAACAAACATAGTTAATTAAATTCAAATATTTTTTACAATTTTATGTAAAATCTGAGTTTTACTGTCATTATTCATGTTAACATTATTTTTGTACATTTTTGATATAAGAAATTCTATGTGTATAAGATATTAATACCCTGTCAAAAAAGTGATTAAAAGTAATAAAAAGTGATCAAATAATATTAAGAAAGTTGATTAAAATTTATTAAAAGTTATTTGCTTTCAACTCATTGAATTATATATATTCAATCACTTTTTGTGTATTTATAACTGTCTATAATTTCATCAGTATCTGCAAATTTATTAAATATAATTCTGACTAAAATTGTTGAATCACTTATTATTTCTTAAGAGATGTAGACAAATTTCATTTAACCCCAAATTTTGTAGCAATAAGAAGTGATGAAAAGTTATGAAAAACGTGCTCAGTTAATTACTAATTTGAAGCAAGTTAATTCAAATGTGATTCATTGTATTTTTTTATTACTATTTACACTGTTAAAAGACATATAATTTATGTGTCTTAATT
Source organism: Psilanteris sp. ZL-2020 (assembly GCA_022817085.1). NCBI lineage: Eukaryota > Metazoa > Arthropoda > Insecta > Hymenoptera > Scelionidae > Psilanteris > Psilanteris sp. ZL-2020. The sequence continues at coordinate 103 of JABFQC010005019.1, read as the reverse complement.
AAGACACAAAGCGACTTAATTAAGACGCCTAAGTGTCTTAATCTAATGCAAAATATTTTGTATTAAGACAGCTGGTGACTTAAATAAGTCACTTTGTGTCTTA
>JABFQC010005018.1:0-12060 GCA_022817085.1 Psilanteris sp. ZL-2020 | reverse complement strand
ATTAAATATATACATATCTTTCATATATCAAAGGAATTCACAAGATCAATTCGTAGTCACAATAATCATTACGTTTCTCAAATCATACCATATTCACCAAGTAAAAATAATGAATAAAGAAAATGCATAAAGTATAATACTATATGTAAATTTCTAGTGCAAGAGAACTTAATACAAAATATATAAAGATAAATTCACGTAAGTGAAATAAAACATAAAACGAATGCAAATAATAAAATTAAAATCGCAATTTTCTGAACTAAAAGATTAACATTAAATACTTTTAGAATTATCAATCACGAATTCAGATTAATCCAATTAAACAGTATTAATTATGAAAATTATAATAAGTTTTGAATTAGACCACTTTCATCCTTAAAGGTTGGAAATCCTACAGAATCTTATAGATCGTTTCTTCATTTAAATCTGTATACAAACTTTTAGATATTTTTCACGCGTAGAATATTTTATTATCTCATGTCTTATTATATAACGGTCCTTTATCAAATTTTTGAAATCATCTCATAAATATCCTAAAAAGTTATTCATCAAAATTGTATTGAGTTCGCATAATCTCATATAACATACGAACATTCAAATCAACATTCTAATAACATGATATATTAAATAGCGAAATCATCATTGACAAATTAGGCTTAGAAAATTTATTCGCGCTGACTTATAAATCAATGAAGAGATTTTATAGGAACCTGATGATCTTTTTCTCATTCCTTTTTATGTTCGTATATATTTCAAGTGACCACCCATCTTGAACCGCTACTTAATCTGAAGCTGATTAAAACGTCAAGTTAGACATTGGTAAATCGAAGCGAACTTCTTCTTGTCAATTTATTTTGCTCCTCATCTGCTTTCATTATGGAACAATCTTTGTCGTTTATCGCTAACTGCGATGATAGATTTATGATTGACTGCGTACCTGTGTTGACTTCAGCGACATCTGTGCCTGTCTCGTAAACGTCTAAAGGGACACTCTGCCGGATCATTGCAAATGTTATGTCTTAAAAACCAATTTGACAATCAAATGAGACGCGTTTACTGTGAACGATCAATTATCAGATAACAACTCATCCGTTTAGCAATTCATTTCTTAACAATGGTTAATCTCTGCGTTTCACCCAGAAGATATGCTTTCAATAAAAATCAAATACATTTGTTTAATGAGCGATCCGCTTTTTTCCCCGAACTCTTTTATTTTCGGCAGTACTTTTTATTCCCTTTTTTATATGCACTCTTAAAAGTACAGGCCTTCATTTAAAATTGTAATGTTTTGTTACAAAATAAATAAGGCTACTAAATATATAAGCGCACGAAATAATAAAGTCATGATGAGTAAGAACCTTTTTACTTTGTTTATCCTACGAGTGTACATATTCTGTGTCCTTTTTTAATCTGGTATAAACATTTTAAAATCTCGAGTAAAATCATTATTTTTTAAGTGCTCATTTTGCCATATGTTTAATAGGAACCATTAAATATTTGAACACTTTTTCTTTTGTTTTAATTTGTTTTCATTCTCTAACTGTATTAAAATAGTTTTTCACGTAAGTACGTCTAAATTGAATTAATAATAGAGCATTGCAATCTATCCCTTTTATTTTTATCAGAAGGGAGTTACTCTCGAGTTGTTCTCTATTGTTTGTGCAGTGCAAAATGCAACTTTCAAGAGGTATAAAACCATGTAATGGCAAGTTCCAGAATTGTCGAGGTGATATAAAAAATGATGTATGCTTTTGAACAATTTTTTGTTCCTTGAGTATATTTTCCTTCACGATTGAAGGACAATTTACTCTGCCGGTGAATCAGCGCGACTGATTTCTGAATACGAATGTGATTGAAGGTTTGTGATTGTGGATCATAAATACTGCGATCGTTTTGAAAGTAAATTAATAATGTAAAGAATTGTAAACTATATGATATTGATTGTTCATTATGGTATAATCAAAGCATCTGTAGGAAAGATTATCTTTTTTTAATGCCTTGTCTACATTAATTTAACTACATTATTCAATGTTTTTTTATTATTTTCATATGAATTATGTAAATAACTTTTATTACGTTATTTTTTGTAAAATAATTGTTATTAAATTACAGATTTCATATAGTGAGTATTATTTTTATCGTATACATACAATTTACGATTTTTAGAGTAATTTTTTATGAAGTAAACTTTTTAGAAAAAATTATCTCTTGTTGAAAAAATAATAAAATAAATGATATGTTATTAATATTGTTATGATATATTTATAAGTATTCAAAATTATGGTATATATTAAATGAAAAATACATATTATAATTAAAATAAATGGTATAATTAAATTTCCAAATTGCAAATTCTGAATGAATAAATAAAATATTTATTTAAATTATAAATATACTTATAATTTCATATCTTTTATTAAAAAATACAAATCATACTGTATAAGATGCAATGATATATAATGTTGTCTAAGTGACATTTTGATTAATTTCACTACAGTACGGAAAGTAAATTATATTTCCTAGTGGCGGAAACGCATCACATTTTAATGGATATTTTTATCTTGCATCTTTATTAAACACAACGTGCTTAAAATTATATTAAATGGAAATTATTGATCTAAAAATATAAATATCATAGTATCCACAGTATATGCACTTATTTTGGTAGAATAGTATTATGTTTCTCAAATAAGTATTCATTTCAAAAATACGATATGTTTTTACAATATTTGATGATAATAATTACTTTACTATAAATATACACTTATAAAGCCCATATGAATTAAAAATATATTTATTAATCTATAATTTTTGTTTAAATTATTGACTTCATATAATATGCATGTTTACGAATTTGAAGAATTATCTGCTTTGTTTCTATTTAAAATCTGTATTTAATTTTCATATTGTCTTAAGATATTAAAACTGACAATAATAAAATAGTTTTTGTTAATGGTTTCGTGATGACAAAATCCAGATTTATAAGAGTATAGTTTTACTGTTAATAAAATATAATTTTATGTCAAATAATTTATTCAAATTCTATATATTCTATATATTCTATAGATGTTAAAATAATAAGAATTTGTGTATCTGAATGTTTTGTCACTGATAAATCACTTTACATTAATGTTATTAATTGCATTTTCCAAAAGCGATATGCTTGTGTACATTAGGTAGTTCCTATTTAGGAGGCTCGTTTATTAATTAAATATAATAACTTATGATTATATGCTTAATAATACTTTTTTAGAATAGAATCGTTTAATTTGCGATTCAATGTAATAAAAGCGAAATAACTCCGTATAAAATTGAATAGCGAGGCAAGTGAAACGACGACCTATCTTTTCAATTCAAAGAAATGACTGTACAGAGAATAAACAAAAGCGTGAACCTCGAAATGATATACATGTATAAAGCTCGAGTTAAGGGAGGACATTATAGGAAGCAAAATCAGGCTAAATATTCGACAATAACGCGATAACAAAGATGAAACCTTTTCAATTAGTTTTTATCATTCTTTTCAGAAAAAGTTAAACTTTATTGCAAAATGCAAATAATTAATTTACTCGTTTGAATTACTAAATAATATACGCTTGCAAACAATGACGATTTTGTCAGCCTTTATCATCCAGCAGTCTTTATTTGATTGTAAATCTAAATCAAATATAATTTCAAATATATGAGTATATAAAAGTAACTTTTACTTGGTTAAATTCGTTTTCATAAAAGAATATGCGTATCATAATTATAAAAATGAAATTCCGTTAGTCGAATGTTATAAAATCAAAAGTTTTGATTTGTTTATAAACTTGAATTTAAAAAAATATGTATTGTATGTTTTACTTATTCTTGAACAGAATATAAGTCGAATGTGATTCAGTCGTGTCGAATGATTTCCACCTTACAAAAAACAACACCCTATATTCACGGTTAACAATAATGTTCTTTGTATTTTATTTGATGAAAATTATACATACGTTGTGAACGTACTTAATAATTGCGTAGAATTGATCGAATGAAACGTTTAATTGAAATTGTATAATTGCGAAAGTTCAATTTACCGGTCATAAATAAATTCAAGACAGTGTAAGGAAAAATTGAAGAATCAATTTTAAACGGAAGTTGAATGTGCTTTGAAATGTGATGAATCGGAAGAAGTGAACGAGAATGAGAAGCTGCGAACAGAAAATTGCGCGTATATATGCTCTTGTATACTAGTGTCTGATGCATGTACACCCTTTATCATTTATGTCGCACGCAAGCTATACTAATGTAATATTTCCATCACATTAATTGGTTCAGCGGAGCACTTCGCTGTCACGTTGGGTTGCTGTGCAAGTCAAACCTGTGTCTCAAAGCATGCAGTCTCAATTTCATTATCAATTCGCGATTTGCATTAACGCAAATAGCAGGAGACGATAACGAAAAGATTAAACAAATAATAAGATTATCGCAAATGTGTGGCAAAAAGGGTGCAAACTTGAGTGCGCGCCGATTCCGCAAACCCGTATTCGGCGTTACGAATCCGCGCCGTTTGGTTTGCGTCGAAGTATAAAAGAATGCTGTTAAAGGCCAGTTCACACAAATAAAAGCTTTTGCATTTCGACACAATGAATCTTCATTTTTAAACTGAATTACACGCGGAGATAATATATTGTTTAACGATATGTGTATTGATTAATCAGAGAAACAAAAACAATAACTTTGATGTTTTAAATTCAAATGCATGTAATCGGCGAGAAATATTGAAAATAATGCAAAATTAATTGAATCATTGCATTTTATACGTTTCAATTATTTATATCGTAAACATCCTCTATTGACTCGCGTGATTATTTTCATTTAAAAGCAACCATTTTTCGGGATCTATTTTCAAGTTGAAATCACTATTTCATGCTTTCAGACTTAATGTGCACTGGATTGTCCATTTTTGTGTTATTATGCTATATTTATAGTTAATGCAGTTTTTATGTTGCTTCAGAGAAAGGTACGATGCAAATGCGTGTATACTGTGAGGTATCGTTAATACGCTCGAAATATAATGAAAAAAAGGCATTATACGTGTCACGTGATATTCATATTCTTTTAAATGAAATAACTGGATTCAGCGTTTGGATGACGATTACGTCGAAAATCGCGTCAACTTATTGGGTCAAATCGTTCAGTTAAATATTGCCGTTGGGTGTACCAATACCTACTAGATCATGTATAAGGTTCTCGTCGGGATACTTACGCACGTTAAATCGAACTTTATCAAGACACTCGATAGCTCAGAAAATGAATTTACAAAATCATAATATCTTATTATTCGACAAGACGCTTTTGAACTCGATTGAAAAGGCACACAGGCACGACGGGTGTCTGACGTAGAGTTGTCTTCTGTCAATAAGGGTGACACGGGTATTTATGCTATAGACATGAACAAAAATATATGCCAACCTGCAAATTACAATAATGAACATTAAACCACACATTTTGACATCGCTTACATATAACTATTACACACACTCCGTCCATATTAGACACGTTCTTAAACCTCTCGCTGCGTTCATAACAGTCCGGAGTTGCGTTTTAAAATCAGCAAGTTGGTTCGAATCCTCTAGGTGGCAACGTTTCAAATAAATACAAATTCGGGGGAAACGGAAGTTTGACGTTGTAGAATATAAACGGAAAGAGAAAGACGATTTGTCTATACAAAAATTGTACATAATCTCGGGAACACGTTGAGCGGCGTCAAATAAAATTCCCCTGTTGACTCAATTCCGTCGAATGAAAGGTCGTTTGTATATCGTGGCTGATTTCGACGGAGAGAAAAAAAAGGAAAGAGACGGCAAAAGAGACAAATAACTGTAGGAGTGAGAGAAAATTAGAGGCATGCTCTGAAGTAGTGGCTCACCTCGAATTGCTGGAGGCGACGCTATTGTTGGAACGAGACCGCCGGCTCTTTAAAGAATCGCCCCTGTTTACGACTCCTTTTCCTGTAATGCTGAAGTGGCGCAGTCGGTAATACTCCTCCTCGACACCAGTGTTTGGCATACTTGCCACACGTGACCTCTGCTGAGGCAAGCAGAGGTAATTCGGCCGACCAGAAGCACGACTACCTGGCGTTTTCACAGATTGTGACCGACTGTGGTGTGGACTTCCGTACCTGAAATGCCCGGTACAACGTATTGCCTACGTTATTAAGCGGATTATTGTTCACTTTATTTAGCCACTTATTTGCTTACTTCTTTAAATGCGTTCATTCAGGCATATTACAAGGTAGCAGACGGAAGCTATTATTGATTGAGTACTTCTTAGCCGAAAATATGTGCTTTTTTGTCAGCGAATGCCGAATTCAAGCTAATTACTAATGCGATTGCTAAACGTGTGTGTATTTATTTAAAGAATAAAATACTAAGTCGTTTATAATAAAGCTTTCTTTGTAGGAATGCTGTAATTATTACGTCGAAGTAGAAACAAACGTGATTAAAGCATGCTTTGATGGGCAAAATAGTTTTCACGTATCGTGTATGCAATTTTAAGAACCGGAATGTGTTGTGATATAATGTCAATGCCATTTAAACAAAGAGATACATTATTTTAACAAAATGAATTTTGTTTAAACTGTGATTCAAGTGCGACTATTTTTTCACCCGTAAAAGATTCTTATGTATTCTAAATGTTAGATACAAATTGTATGCTTTTAAAATCATATTATTTTCTTTTCATTTTAATTGACTTTAACTATTTTATTGGCAACTTTAACAATAAAATCATTAATTTACTACTCGGTAAAATATATTATTAATATAATTAATAAAATTAGGCTATTATTTATTTCATAATAATGAAAATATGAAAATGTCACTTCGAATATGAGTTGCTATCAAGTTTTACTTTTTAAATTAACGTGATATGTATTTGTAATGTATGTAATGTATATAAGTACTTAAAATACAATAATTATTATCATTATTGTGTTAAGTAAATTGTCACTAAATTATTACGATTTTCCTTTAGATCATGTTTTATATTTTGCATTAGAGTATTATAATATTAAATAACAGTTTGTTGTAAAGAACTAAATACTTTAATTTGTTTATATCTATTTAATGTTATCCAATGATAAATAAAACAACATTAATCAACGAGAAAGAAGTACTCAATCATATGAATATTGTTAATATAAAAATCCAAATATAATATTAAGTATAACACATGTGCTAATTTAACAGAAAACTGTAGTAGCGTGATTTTCTAAAATTTGTATAAGAGGTATTATGCAAATTAAAATTAAAAATAAATATACTATATATATATATATTAATATCTGTAAAGTAATCCAAAATCTTACAAATCTGAACAGTCATCCATTTGTATTTGATTTAAATTATTACATCGGAAGTAATGAACTAATTTTTGAAGAATTTAAAAGTCTATGATAAAGTTTCGTTATGTAATTGATATTAACGGGTATTAAGTGTTAACTGAGTTTATAATTATGTTATATACTAATTAGAAATGAAATTGTTAGTGAAGATCAGAGCAGTGGAGGATTAAGAGTAACGTAATTCTTGTTCGTAACTAAACGTTTCTAAAATATTTACGTATGGCTAATTTATTTACAATATTATTAATATTACCAAAGCATTGTTATTTAAATTTGTATTTTTTATTCATTGTTAACTTAAAAAGTTGAATAAATTCATGTAATGAAAATGTATACAATATTTATACGTAGAAAAATGTTATAATTGTTAAAAATTAAGGAACGCGAAACTCTTCAATATATGATAAAGCTTTATTCAAATTACATACAAGATTATTTATTTTATGCAAGATTAAGATTATTTATAAAGTTTTTACTGTATCGCTTAACAGGCATTTACGTTTAGTAATTGAAAATATTTAATTAAATATAAGTCATAATATTTTCCTTTCACCACAATGAATGCAAAAACAAGCGTTTCTATTAAGTGAAATATTTTCTAGTACTAACGTTCTTGTGTAGTTAAATAAAATAATCGCTTATAAGATTCGAAAAAAACTTGGACCTTTCCCATAGAACCCCTCGTTTTATAGTGAATGCTTGCATTCTATGCAATCTATGTTCATTTTGCAAACTACATGTCGAGGAACTTTTTAAGCGCAAGATATATTTTATGCTCCTGCCGTTATTACAGTATTCTAATATTTAACAATAAGCTTCGTGCAGTTATAAAACAAATTAATGTTTTATTTGCGATAATAATAATTTTAAGAAAATGAAGTGCCCATAAGGAAACTGCGTAAATATTGAGCATTAGTACGGCTATTCATTTCCGAGACGTTAATATATAATTACAATTTAATGTGGGTTTTCCCGTCGCGTAAAATTTCAACATTGATTCAACTGCGGTTCTATTATTTGCTAGATTAATACCAGTTACGTTTGATGGCCGCGACGTCCTACTTGGCAACATATGTACGAACAAATCCCATATACAATGACCTCAATTATATGCGGTATAACGCATTGGCAAATGTATTCAAACAGACAGTATGCTTATTCTGAATAATTACGAAATATAATTTCGTACGTCGTAGCTAAATTTTGAATGTATAACTTTCTCTTTCCGTCGCGTCGCGTAAATAAGTGCACTACACCCTTGAATTTTAAATCACGACTACTCAATTATTTTGATAGTAGACTGAATTGAAATAGACTAATAAACGTTTGAATTAAATTATTATTGAATTATGTTATACCGAAACGGCATAAAATAATTAAATATTATGATAATTAGTTAATACAGTGTTCTAATATAATTTATTATTTAATAATGAGAACCTTTCTGTTGCCAAACAAACGCGTAATTTCATTGATTTTAATTTAAATGTATTCAATTTTAATCAAATTATGTCACGTTTCTATTATTATATGAACATTTTAAACTATAGTTAAAGAAGTTGGTTAAAAATTTGCATCTTCTAATTAAATAAATTATTTCTTCAGAAAATGTTTCGGGATGTCACCGTTATTGGTCGATGTTTCGTTAACAGAGGCTAGTAAATATTTAGATCGACATGATAATTATTAAATATTTGATATCCATAGCGATATATAAATCCGATCGTGCCATAGAACTAATGATACTTAATTCTGAACAACTGGATACTGAGACTGAGAACGCAATAAAGAGACCTTAATGAAGCGCGTGTTGTGCAGCTGACGAAACAAACATGTCATGCAATCTATTTTCGACGATTGTTGTTATATCATTAAGCGCGCCTCGCAAAATCAATTAACCATACAAAATTGTTCGGGAATCGCGTTAAAAGTTTGGGATACATTTTAATGATTGCCAATAATATTTGGACGGGGTTTTTTAAACTAGGTAGCACCTATGTATTTTGCACATTTGTTTCATTTAAAATGGAATTGTATCGATGCTTTAAAAAGAATAAAAATGTGGTTTCGAGAAATATACTGCATACAACTCAAAGCAAAGGTTTTGAAATATGAATTCAGGGTTGTAACTGGCGCTTTGAAATTCAAGGTTTAAAAATTTAATTAAAATAGTTGAAATCAAAACAACTTATTTTTGTCTGTACGGTTTGTTATGACAGTTTCTTTAATTCAAAAGCTAAAAGATATAAACTGAAAATAAGTCTCTAATATAATGAGATAATTTTTTGAAAATTAACTACAATTTTTGAAATATTTTAGGAACAATATTTTGATGTCATTTCATTAATTCTATTATTCATTACTCATTGAAATACATGCGTTTATAATTTGAATTTAACATAACCTCCTTAACTGTCGAATATAACGAAGTAAAGTTTTAACATAAATAATTATTCTTATATTATTAAACTATAGTATTGCGAATTCTTTTATATTCATTTCATATTTATATTTATTTCAATATTCTCTTAGTAGCATTAAATTCAGACAAACCATCTTTATTTTATTTCAAATAAAATATATCAATGCATTAAGAATAGTCACAATGATATATCAAGTAGCTTATCGATTCGCGTGCAATTCCTTTTGAGTTATACAAACAGAATATCGCATGTCTACAAATTTATCATTTTTTAAAACGAGAGTGAGGCATTCAAATACCATCTGAGAGCATTATATATATTTAAATTATTATAGTCATTAGAAATAAAATTGTAAAAGATGTACTGGGCTTAAATAATGTATTTGTATTTATATATTTAAAAAACATACTACATAAACAAATACTTAGACTAAAAATGTAAACAAATTATTGTTTGTTTATTAATATGTATAAATTGATAAATAATAAAGCGTTAAATTATATAATTTTGAAAGGTTTTAAATTTCATTATCATATATTAATTTTTTCTATTACTAAAAGACTCAAAATAAACAATTTTATTATTTTATTTGGATGAAAGATGTAAATTAGAATATATCTAATTTTGGAAAAGAAATTATTTAAGTCTGTTTTATGTACCAATTTTTAATGAAAATATGTTAAAAGTCATAATAAAGTTGTAATATTATTTTGAATCACGAATGAAAATATTAGTGCAGTTTCAATATGTATATTTAAATATGTATAGTAGTAACATGAATTATTTTTAGAGTTAAAATTGTAATTTTGAAAATATTTTGGTGATCTACAGTTTGAAATACATTTCGTTCGAAGTGTTACCATTGTTGGTAGACTAGACGAACTTAGGTGTGTATGTGTGTGCGTTTTTAATTACATAATTACATTTATATATATATATATTTTCATATACATATATTTTCTATAGTTATAATAATAAATTATAATTTATTTTGTTATATTCTGTTTAATATTAAAAGTTAAATATATTATGTTGAAAAAACTTAATATTTATGTATTCTACTTGTATTATGTTATGCTTTCCCGAAAGTGTCATCAATAGTTGAAACTGTACACCTTAAATATATAATAAGAAATAATAATGTGTATGTATATAATTATTTTAATTATTAAATATACTAAGAATTGGTGTATTCTAATCATAATGCTGCATTTATTAAATTAATAAACGACTGTCATGTTGCTTTATATTATTATGATATTATACTTTAAATCTATATTATTTAACCCATATGCTTATCTAAATAATTATCACAGAATCATTTAATTATATTGACATTTTGTTTGTTTATAGAAAATTACATACATAATGGTGACATAACTCTATCTACTAAGTTCGAAGTAAACCACTTGACGTCTGATCACATATATATATGCGCTACTACACGTACCACGTTATATCCTATATAACGATTTCGTTCAAACGTATGTCAAACTTTGTATTAATGTTTTGAGGCATATTTGTATGCACATAAAGCGAAAGTTTCATTTGTACAAGTAATAATTATTTTACGATTAAATCTTAAAGCAATGTGATAATAAAATAGCTATACTTTATGTTTACAATTTAATTTGTAACTTATTTTTGTGATATTTACATTAACTTCTAGTCATTTGAAAGTAAAAGTGTTGAAATCAAATTTATTTCTAAGATAACAATAATTAAAGTCAATATAGTACCATTTTACTTTTCAGATAGTAATACCGTCGTATCTTCATTTAAAATGTTGCAGTGTTGCGGGCATTTCGTATTCATTGTACATCGTGACAAAATCAACGTTTAGTAGTTGCTAGAATGTTTTGTAAATTTTTTGTGTTTTTTAATACATTTTCATGAATTGAATAAAATATTCTGATCAAAAAATAGGAAATAATGTTATATTAATATGCTTATTTAGTGGATAAAAAGCACTATATTGTCTATACGTGTATTCACTGAAAAAAAAAGATTGTCACATTTAGACAATTTTTGTTTGTTTCAGACAAGAAAAAGTTTTAATATAGGAACAGCAAAAAATTGGTTGTAACCTACACAATCTAATTGTCAAAATTAAAACTGACTAACATTATCAATAAATTGTCAACTTTAGTGAATGAAGTTGTCTATTGTATCAATTTGACATTTAAGGTTATGTTTACTATTCAAGTTCATACAGTATGAAATATTTTATTTGACTGTTAAAACATTAATAATTATAATAAA
>JABFQC010005017.1:0-12060 GCA_022817085.1 Psilanteris sp. ZL-2020 | reverse complement strand
ATACATAAGTGTCAAAATTTATAATGCTGTCAACTATAACTATATTCACTATGAATATAGATATACATTAAAGGGTTATGTAGTTTGACAGTTATGTAATTTGTCACTCACCCATATATATATATATATATATTTCTAAAATCCATTCTTAATAATATTCCATTACAATTCTCTATCTAAATTTGTTATTTATTGAGATTTGTTATATGGATTTTAAGATTACAGGATCTCATTTGCATTCAGAGAAAAATAGTATATTAAGTAAATTTAAGTGAGTTTTCAGTTAAGTAGGTCATAACTGAAAAATATACTTATTCCGAATGAAGAAATCAGTTGTTATTTCATACTGAATATGGCAACATATATATATACAAAACATATATATATATATAGAAATATTGTCTCCGGTTGTTATAAGGTTCGCCACTTTCGGGCGCTCTAACTACGTGTGTGCACAATTGTTTTTTTGAACAAACAGAAAAGCTTCTTCTGAACTGTAATGTGAAACGGTTTCGCGTCACAACCCCTTAAAATTGTAACAATTGTACGAGATTCGTGGGGTCCGCCCTAATACCGTATATTGTATGAGCGGGACCTTGAAAATACAAATCTAGATATTAATTAACTGTTGGTATTTTTGAAGCCGGATCCCGAAACTAATAAATACAGTGGTAGTTTTGGGGTATTTTCCAGTTATTTTACACTGTTGATAGATTTATGAGACCTCATAACGACCTTTTGTATTATATATACCTTATATGTATAATATATATAGAACGTATATTTATTTAAAAATATTTAAATAATATATATACCAAACGTAGTTATTTTACTACATTTTTCGGTCGTTTCAACTGAATTTCACAGTTATACTACTGATTTAACTGAAATTTTCAGTAAATTTGACTAAATTATGCTCTTTCAGCCATACAGGTCTTACCTGAGGCGCAATTGTGTAAATAATAATAATAATAAATTATCTTTTCTGAGTGTAATCTACAAATGTTCAAAAAATGTTTTCAAAACGTTTATCTGAAAGTTATGTATTCGTTTTTATAACCGTTAAAATCGTTAATATAATGTGTACATAATATCTAAATGTCCGGCTGAGAGTACATACACTGAATAAACATATTGTTAAACTTAATCAATCAATCTTAGTAGTAATATACGAACAGACAGTCTGATTGTCATACATTGACAATAAAATAAACTTGTCTAATAAGTCAGTTTTGTTTGATCGTTGTAAATTTTTAATAAACTGTCATTTAACGTTTACAAAATTGTTATAAAAATAGAAAAACACCCAAACATTTTATAAGACCTTAGAGGAATCGGAGTAATCGAACTCATGAATTTCATCATATGATTTCAAATGTATATAAAATTAAAAATACCAGATTTATTATATTATATAAAAATATTATTGTCACTCCGTAATTTTAAGATCCTATAAATTAGGCAACATTATAATGGAAGGGGTTGGAGGTGGACCTCCCCCCCCCCATCGCTTAACGTTCAGAGAAATTTTTTCGTGCTTTTCTTAATTTCCTTTTCCCTGTCTATTTATATTTATATATAATAACTATTCATAAATACACATATACACAGTGGTAGGAATAAAGAATTCATTTATATTGTACGTATTATATAAAAATTGTGGAGACATTAACAATTTTATTTAATTGAAAGTATGGTTGACTGTTAAAGCCAGTATATATTTAAAGTTTATAAAAAATGTATCTACTATACATAAATGAAAAGTTTTAATGTTCTCCTAATTTTAATGTTGTAGTAAAATTGCAACAATACACAATGATTAATCAACTAAGATTTTGTTTATCTGAAATATATCTTAAAACATTAAAAATGGATACACACTGTCAGCCTAGTGGTTAAGTGTTTCGATTGTAAATGTGATATTAACTGAATAGCGGGGTTCGAATTCGAAACAAAGGACTCTTGTTATTAAATAAATAATATTGATGCATATGAGTTTAAATATATTAAGTGGCGTTTGTCAACCTTTTAAAACTTGGAAACACTGTAAAACAAGCACCAAGTTATAAACAATTGGTCGTTGTGAGCCCTGGGGCTCCAAAGTAAATTTCTAAAATAATTTGTGTGGTGGTGTTTTTGAGCTTAAACTGAAAAATACGTTGCTGGGGCCCCTAGGACCTTGCATTTTGTGTTTGGCTAGATTTTTTAAGGGGTGTTGGACAAGCGCCCGAAATCATCCATCATATTTTTACCCCCTCCAAATAAATTTCAACCCCGTACCTAGGAAGCCCCTTAAAGGGAGAGGGCTGACAAACACTGTTTTACATACATATATACGTATGTTATGTATATACGTATAAAAATATATAATTTTATTTTAATTTTACAATCTTGCAAGTTTCCTACAATGTTTGTTGCTATGACGTTAATATAGGAACTTATTGAAACATTGAATTTCTGTTGTAGATGTTACTTATAAATTATAAATTATATTTATATAAAAAATAATAATTAAAATCTGTTTACCTGTCAATGTTTATTATACTTAATTTCTAGTTTTGTTACAACAAAATTTTGTTCAAATTGAATGTATAATGAAATTTGCTGTGCTTTCCATTTTATTTAATTGTTTAATAAATTAAAAATATAAGTCTAATGTGTTGTTTTATGGTAAAAATATTAAAAAATAATAATTATTCAAACATTAATTAGAATTTTTTTTTATTATAAAAAAAAATATTGACTATTTTTATATAAAATATCTTTATTTATAAGACAAGCAAGTAAATATTTTATTTCAGATATATGTATTTTATATAAATAAAAGTACAATAAATAAAACGTTGCAACATTCATACAACGTTAATATATAGGCGGAAGATAATACAAAATGTTGCCGGAACAATGGTCAATATATTGCTGCCACATAGCAGCAACGACGCATTTCTGAAGGGAATTATTTTAAGTTTGTGTAAACTTAAATAATATCTAGTGTAACAATAAATAAATATATATATAAATTAAATGTGTATGTTTACCATATAATTATTTATTTAATATTCCTAAAATGTTCTAAAAATATTAAATAAATATCTGTGCTTATTTCAAATTATTTGAAACTAGGATACATAGGACACACAAAATTGCTTCAAATTGCAATTTATAATATTGCATCACAATTCTATCATTCAAAAATATAATTTGAATATAATTTTCATAATAATTTACAATCCATATAATGGATCCCAATATGTATATTCAAAATGCTTTAAAAAAATCTATTCTAAATGTATATTATTAAAAATATTTTATACTAATTTATTATAATTTATAATAAATTAAATTAAAATAAAAATGTTTAATAAACGTTATATTTTGTAACGTTGATTAGAACTGTTATGATTTAGTATTCCTAAATATGTTTGTACCATGCATAATGTATTTAAATTATTATTTCACCTCCAATTAACAAAACTATGATTTAAACGAAGCATACTTATAATCATGTCAATTTGTTTCATACTATTGATTTACTAAGTTCCTATATTGTTTAAAACATATTATTTATTTATTTATTTACATTAGCCCTTTACATTAGTTAATTATAATAATATTGTACAATAATGCAGTTAATAAGTACAAGGAAAGTTTTATCTAACAAAAGTTCAAGATATATCGTAATTGATAAGACGACAATGGACAGTAGAATGATACTAAATTATAACATAATATAAGAACATGTAAGAAAGAGACTAAAGAAAAAAAAATTATTCGTAATAACTTCTTATGGTATTAATACTTTTCGTTAATAACATATTTGCATTATTTCAAATTAAAATATTAAAATATGATTTAATATATACCTGTCGGCAAATTAATGTGGTAATATGTGTTGATACGATGATTTAATAACGTCATGAAACACAAAACAATTGACAAAAACTGGCCCAAAATAATAACCCTCCACACCGTCCTGAAATTAAGTAACAACGTTGTATATTTAGATATATTAATTAAAGTTGCAATATTATATATTAGCCAGAATGAATATGATTTCAAAGATTTGAAAATATATATTAAACATTTCCAAATTAGAAACAATATTAATAAAAAATGTAATGTTTTTAAATTACATAATAATAAATAAAATAATATAATAAAACATAAAATAAAATAATAATTACATTTATGGTACCCGAGGAATAAACATTAAGTAAATTGACAGCTACCGGCATTTTTTAAAATAGTTAAAGTGGTATTATATGAATAAAAAGAATAAATAAATAACGCCGCCTTAACGTAAACGATGCTTATGCACTTATCTCCAAAACTAAATGCATTTAACAAAACTACGGAATTATGAATAAAATAATGATAAAATTAAATCATTTACCATTGTCCAAGATCGGAGATATAATTTTCAATCTTGTCGCAGATCCCATTTCGAGGCTGCATACCAGGATTACGATTATTGAAACGACCGTCCGCTGACACTCCCATGCCATGGTGCATTTTCGCCCAGGGACCGTATTCTTGTAACTGACGGTGCATGCACGCACCGAAAATTGGTGCGCGTACAATCTGACAAAACTGCGCGAAGGGTGGAAGGTGTAAGTAAGTTTCTAGTCATCATTCGCACATTCCGTGATGGTGTTTAAAAGGGTTGTTTGTTATCTTTAGACTTTCATTTTATAATAGTTTTAGCACAGGAGTGCGCGTGATTTATTTATAATTGTAGTATTATTTTACAATAACATTTGTAGTAGAATTCACGATTATTATGATTTGATTCCATTTATACACTAAACTAATTTATTGGAATGAATAGAACAATATCAAGTTTAATAATATATTTTACACTAACTTTTAATAGAATTTAATATAATTTTCCAACTATATAAGTGGCTATAATTTGATTAAAAATCAAAGTTATTCTTTCAAATAACGTTAGATTAATATCTAATTTAAAATATTAACACAAACGTATAATAAAATTATCATACTGAAAATAACATAGGAAATGTAGAATTTTTATAACATTATTTAATGCTGTTTTGTGTATTTATAAAATTGATCAATTGTCTTTTCTATTCACCTATGGAATTCTGATAATATATATTTATCCATGCTATCTGTTCAAGAGTTAATAATACCACTATTAAAAACTACACGATGAATAATAATTTTAAAAACATATTTATTTATGTTCAATTGTGTTGTAAATATTAATTAATAATAATTGTTGTGAATTGAACAAATTATATATATCTTTTATATAAAATATTAACATCTGTTTTTTTTAAGATAGATAATTTTAAATAATTAATTACCTATAGCAAAATTAAAGTTGTATTTTTAATATCAATGGAACTTATACTTTTTAAATATTCAAAACTTATATTATAGTATTACTAACAATAGTATCATATACATAAACTTTACAATTTATTGAAATCATCAAAATATGAGACTTATTATTTATAATAATATTTTTAAAATATCAAAATAATAAAGTATTAACCTATTTTTTTCAATACATAATAAGACATACAACATTAATGCAATATTATAATAATATGAATTTTAGTGAGAATTAAATCTCTTAAACAACAAACTATTCAATTTAACAAATACTTTTATTTCGAGATATTCTCTTAAATACATTCAATACATTTCATCAGTTCATTTTGTACCACACTAATACAAATTAAGTACCAGCATATATTTCATACATATTTATGTCACTATTTAACAAGAGTAAAGTTGTTCAATAATAATATACAAAAATAATTTATCTCGTTACAAAATATATAATGACGAATAATGAATTGAGTATCCTGCTCAACACTATTCATATATTTCAGTTATAACGTGTAACATTCTTTTATAACAAATCGGTTTTAGCATAATAAAACAAAAAACATTAAACTTTCCTATGAAATGCTACTGAATAATAAATAAGATTTTTACATAAAATGAAACTTAAATTGTCTAAAAGTGTTTATATACAAATAATCCATCTAAGTCATATTGATTCATGATTGTAAAGTCTTTTTTTCTTCGTTTTCCTCATTTTTCCGCCTCATAGCATCCTGAAATACTTTCGTACCAATTCCAAGTGCAGCAAAACCAGCAAACATTCCTTGTGCATATAACCGAAGTTGCATAAGAAAAATTGATGTTGATATAGCTGGACCTCTTGTTTTGTATCTGTAGGCTGCATATAGACAAGATCCTACCACGCTACAAACTCCTAATATAAAAAAAAACACATTTTTTACATTTTTATTCTAATTTACTATTTGTACATATATAAGGTGACTGATATATCAGTTTCAAAAAATTTTGTTGTGCTGTATAGCATTTACCTATGCATATGATAAAGATACAAATAGTAACTTGCAAAATGTCCCAAAATATGATAATAATGATATTTTTAGAAGCACAGCTTTATAGAAAAACTAATATTTGCTTATAAAAGAACCATTTATATCTTAATATTAAGTAAAGGTAGTTTTAATCCATTTAGAGATATTTTGGGGTGGAAAACAACAAAATTTTTGTAAAACAAATCAATTTATTGGCTTTATTTATGATTATTACTTACCTAATAATACAAATGGAGCCTCTTCCACTTTTTTAGTTAATTTGTTTGAGAAAGACAATTCTTCATATTCATACTTCTCATCTGAAGCCATTTTTTCAATTTTTTTTACTAATCTATAAATTAATAACACTTAATAACCATTTGTTCATTTCTATCAATAATTTAATATTAATTAATATTTATTAATGTTTAATAATAATTATGAAATGTAACAAATAATAATAATAACTTATAATAAAAATCAATAATTAAACAAATATTGTTCTGTATATAATATACATTCCATGATTAGAATACTATTTTAAATACAATTGTATCAATATAAAAATAATATATCTTGTAATTTAATATATTATAATAAAACATCATTTCTATAATAAGTCTATTGATATTTTTAATAACAGGTTATATAATCGAAAAAATTTAAAAATAAAGAGCAAATAGATCATGTGACAATAAAAGTTAACATTAATAACATTTCATTATCATTACATAAATTGTATAAAATGTTGATGGAAATAATGTGTAAATAATAAAACATAACCTATTCAAATATATAATTATTACACCATATTATAAATTTCTATTCATTCAAATTAAGTTGTTCTCTGTTGCAAATCCAAACTTCACGTTTACTTAATAATTGAAATATCAATTTTTTTAAAAAGTTTATATTAATAAAGTTAATATTAATGGTTTATCAATTATAACAATATTTTTGAATCTTTGGAATCTAAAAATTGAATCTTTGTCTGTTAACTTCAATACTCACCGACAATTTAATAGCAAATCGTATTGTAAACCTTCAGAAGATGATAAAATACTTAGCAATAAATGAATGATTGCTAGTTTAAATAATATTTAATTGATCCGTTGCCAAAATAGTGCCCTTGACAAAGATCTCGTGCTAAAAAAAAATTATAATTCGGTTGAATTAAAACAACTTTTGTAATAACTAAAACAACTGTTTCTAATTTAACATTATACCAAACACTTATTGTGACAATTAATAGAATACTAAAAGAAAATTATGAAATATTAAGATTCAATGTGCAACACGTACCAATTGTATAACGTTCATATACTTTGTTTCAAGTGCAAGGTAAAAGGTGGCGCAACCTGATGTAATAATGACATTTTGAAGCATGCGTGTTCATAGATTGGAAACTACAATATATATAATGAACATATAAACTAATAACACTTTGTATAATTATATTAATATTATAAAAATGTTTTTAATTAAATTTTACAATATTTATAAATAACGAACGCAATACTTCAATCTTAAACTATATTAATAACAATTGACAATAAAAGTATTTAAATAATAAAATATTATTATATACTATATATATATATATATATATGCTTACAAATTATTATTCATTTCAAAATAATGCAAGAACATTTTCAAAGTAAAGAATATTGTTTTCATTAGATAAATATAAGTATAAATTATGATATGTACAACATAACATAAACGCATATTCATATATACGTATACACATATAATATAAATATATATTATTTCTCAATAAAACGCTTAGATACGGCTCAGAGTAACTCCAAATAATGCAACGATATATTTACAAACGTTCCACTATTTAAGAAGACATTTGCAAACAAATAGACAATATATTAGCCAATACGTAGAACGTTCAAACCGTTTGATTTTCATTTCAATGTAAACGAGAATCGAATTGCTTTTGTTCCGAATTCTGAACAGCAAGCAATTGAAGCGTCTGGATACAAGCCTTGCGATAGCTCATCAAACACTATATCGCGTATGCAATCTCCAAATCACGGAGTTTGTATGACAAATTAAAATGATTTGAATTTTTATAATTTTATCAAATAATAATTTTTATCAAATAAAAATTTAATTTGAAATATATACTTTAAATTTAACTGCGAAAACAAAGAAAAGCATGCACAGAAATATTTTATAGATATAAACAAATTTTGTTTCATTCAACATAGAATTTTGTTGTTATTTAACTAAGCAAATAGTTTTGTTAGATCAACAAAATATGATTCAACTTTGATTATTTTGTTGATGTTTTTTATTTGAATCAACACACTAATTTTGTAACAAAATATTAAACGCTTCAGTAAAAGTGTAAATATTTACGAAATATTTTATTGAAATTATATACTTCACAGCAGTGATGCCAGAATGCGTACAGCGGCTCCACTGTATAGCATTGGTAGTGTATTCTGTTAACATTGGGGGATATGGAGCCGCTGTATAGCATTGGTAGTGTATTCTGTTAACATTGGGAGATATGGGGCCGCTGTACGCATTCTGGCATCACTGCTTCACAGCAAATTAACAAAATACACTTAACAAAATATAATTTTTTTAATTCAACTATACCATTTCTGTGAGTGAGCTCTTGTTTTATATAATATATATACATATTGTCAAACAAATTAAACAAAACTTTTGCAAGTTTTAAATATCATTATAAAGTTATCTTATCTGACATTTATATTTACACGGAGAAAAATGTTTACGACATTTTACTATAAAATAAAGCAAATGTACCTTACACTATCAAAACTTTCAATTTATCCTATATTTTATAGTAAAAATTTACCAAAAAAATAACATTTTCATCTTTGTATGTGGTAAAAGTTGAAAGTTTTGACAGTGTAAGATACATTTGTTTTATTTTATAGTAAACTTTCATATAGATTATTTTTCTCCGTGTAGCTATGTTGCAGCAACTTTGAAACATAATTTAGAAAAAGTCTCTTTTCGAAACTGACATTGAAATATGTTAAAACAGTATGTGTTGACAAAGATGCTGCTAGCCTAGTGGTTAAGTATTTGGGTTGTAGATATGATTTTACAATATAACGGGGTTCAAATCTCCGTTACTGCATTTTTTCGAAATAAATAATTTTTATTTGTAAAATATATGTTATATTTTTTTTAATTTCCCAGACTTGTAATATTGCTGCAACGTTGCTGCTACGTTACAGCAACATTAATATAGTAGGACATTGAAACGTTACATTTCTGTAGGGGTATATAATATATCAAAAGTGGACGATACGTGAAAACACAAAAAAATTACTACATTATACATTAAAATTGTCTACATAAACTTGAATATATTATTATGTGCATTGCCAATTTTACTATATTATATAGTAATTTTTCTTGTATTTTCACGTATCGTCCAGTTTTGACATATTATGTAGTAAATTGTTAAACATTTTTTTTCTCAGTGTACATTCTGCGCAAAAATTATTCGGTTCAAAGTACGTTACGTGCGACATAATTTTTGTATGACATTACGTTAGGGAACATGTAAATTCTACTATTTAACAGATTCACGTCTTTTTTTAAACTTATGCCGCATTCGGAAAGTAAAAATATTGTCTATTAATAAAGAAAGACAATATTGTCTTTCCGAATGCGGAATTATTTTTCTCATAGTTATATATACAGTTTTTAAATTTGGAATTTTGGTTTTCATATAACTATTACAATATTAATATAATATTATGACTATATTACATTAATTTTATAGGAACATATAACTTAATATACACAGAAAGAAAAATATTGATTGAAATTACTATTTATTGTTAACACAGTATTAATGTACTTCATGTTTTGTTAATAGTATAACTTCAACATATTTATTATTTATTATATATTTTGTTTAAAAATACTCAAAAAGTCATTATTTTTCGATCACATGTTATTATTAAATAGATAGTCGTTTAATATAAATACTAATATATAATATATAAGAACAAATGCACATGTGTATTTAAAGAAATTACTCCCTATCAGCGAATAATATATTATTTAATATTCGTAGAATGTTCTAGGAATATTATAATGTACCTAGAATATTCTATGCATATTAAATAATATTACTTTACTCGACTTGAACAGTTCACTGTTTGACTAAAATAAAAAGATAAAACTTTGGTATAAAACAATAGTTAAAAACATTTAATAAAATGTTGACGTTTCGGTCCTCAGTGGGGAATGCTTTTCAGAAACTTTCTTATTGTCTTCTTCATTGGGTAAAATATTAATTATGTAGTCCAAACGTTGCGATAATATTCTGTATAATTCTTACTAATGTGGTGCATAAGCAGTAAAGTGTTTCAGTCAAAAACAGGATATCTGTCAGTTTTAAATTCATTTAAATGGTATTAAATTACGTTAGTTTTTCTTAAAATGTATATAATTTAATTGCAAATATAATCAATAAAATGTATATAAAAATATAATGTATAATCAATATTGCATGACAGTATCGCTTGCAAATGTTATTAATTTAAATTTTTCATTCACATCTTACATACATTAAAGGTTTCAAATATATACTATTTATTTTCTTGTCATTTTAGGTGTAAAAAGACACATAAGTTTGTATACAGCAAAAATCATTTATAACTTTATCATTATCTATCATTACTTACCTCACTAGTTCATGTGAGGTAATAATTTCAACAATAAAGTTTTGTTGTAATATTGACAATTTTCATTATAACTTATATATTTGATTGCATTAACAATAAACACGTATAATTCTCATTATACAAAGTACACATCACTGTTACAAGAACGATATTTTTGTTATATAATTATAATGTTATATTAAGTTATATAATATACATATTATAATTTAGTTTATAAATCAGAAATCATTTACACTTAGAAAAAGATTGTTTAATTTTTATTATACCGTATTTCTATGTTAGGACAAATGCGTTCATTTTAAAATTTGTATATAATACATATAGTATATTAATTGTATGCGCGGTAAATCACGCATATATAAAGATGCGCCAGGGTATTTCTGCACAGATTATCAATATACAGCTGTATTATAATAATTTTAGAAAGAAGGAATTTGTCATCAGTTTATAACATAGTATAATTAACATTTTATGAACTTTTTTCTCAGTGTAGAAATTAATAATATAATAAATCTGTGACAGTATAGTAAAGCCGTTTAATGGAGGTTTAGAAAGTTACTAAACTACTAGTTATTGTAATTAGTTATTTAACCTTAATAATAGTTATTTTATAATAGTAACATTTTTATATAATAAAAATGATTTAAATTTGCGATAAAGTATATATTAAAAGTAAAAGAAGTTTTGACAAATTTTGGCTAAATCATGTAAAAAATTTATTAATTTAGTACTAGTATTATATAGTATATATTTTTTGAATTACATTATAGATATTATATTATAGATATATAATAGGCATTATTATTTATAGAATAGCGAATACTATATTATATTAAAAAATGTATACCAAGAAGCAAAACATCCCAAGATTACTACCCAGATAGCAAAATTTGAAAAAATGCAAGCATTATGCTCGCATAATGCTCACATTTTACTTGCATTAATGCTCGCATAATGCTAACATAAACGTTGCAGATGTGTCAGAGTATTACTCGCAT